>OMLP01043183.1:0-12557 GCA_900302685.1 Spondyliosoma cantharus | reverse complement strand
AAGTCCTTTTCTTGCTGCAGTGATGTAGGGTTTGTCAGTAGATTATTACACCACTGATGGGTATAATTACAGGTGCAACAGTTCTGTATAACACTGCGTTTAAGCTTGAAATGTAATTTTGTATCACTCTCAATGTGTTTAAGGTAAATACAGAATTCACACGCATCACCACTGTTCCGCTGCTGTCCACATCTGTCCCAACTGAATCACTACTCGGACCAGTTGATGAAGGTATTCAGGAAGAAGGGGGAACAGCAGGGCGCAAAATAAGCCTGATCATGGCAGCCATGGACAAGGTAGGCAGATTAAATGGTGTAGTTTGGGCACTTGACCCTGTGTCACCATATTTATTACTCTTTCTATCATGCTTATCTCTATAAATCTCTGCCCGTCTCTCACTGTTTAAACTCTCTGCCCCTGTTTGGCTTTTCCTCCCTGACCCTGTTTCTTTACCTCGGCAAAAATTGTGGATGGGTAATGGGAACATGGCATACTTTGTATTATGTGTAGATTGTGAAGGTTTGTTTGTCTCCCACAGAATCCCACTGTTGAAACACGACGAGGATGTGACCTAAATGTAAATACCGAAAGCTTCATAAAGAAGTACTTGGTAAGTTGCAACATACAGTATGAACCATATCTCAACAAATAGTTTTTTAAATCTGGCAATATCAGCCAATATTTAAATCTATTTCTTTACATAAATCATAACATAACCAAACAATATCCCTTGTGATTTTTTTTTTTATTATAATGAATTTTGACCAAGATGTGTTCTGAGTGGGACATTTGCCATTTGAATATGAACAGTGTCAGTGTTCTCTGGTTGACAATCTATGTAATGGTGTCAGTGTCTAAATTAGCACAAATATATCTGTGGAGTTTCTGTAATGGGATTTCTTACTGGTATTTGTTGCCTTGCCACTTTTTTGGTCACTTACTCATCACTTAACATCAAGTGTATTTGCATGTTGTGCTGATTGATTTGGCCAATGATGACAATGCAAGTTTAATAGTTAGTAGTTTTCTAATTAAGAGCTGAAACAATTGTTCCATTCATTGGATTTAACAATTGGTCAAAGTAATTGGAAACTATTTTGGTAATATTGTTTGGTTATTTTTAAACCAAAATGCTAAACAATTATTTAGTTCCAGCCTCTCAAATATAAGGACTTTTCTACTTTCTCTTTTTAATCATGCTTATTGAGAATCTTAAGGTTTTGGACCGTTAGTTGGACAAAACAAAAATCCTCAAGACACTTGACAATTGTTATGGGTATCTTTTACTATTGTGTGATAATTAATATAAAATTGATTGAGAAAATCAGATGAATTGAAAATAAGATTAATTGATACTGAACATGACATGTGGTATGTCCAGTTCTCAAACAGATTTTCATTAATACTATGTTCTAATCCTTTTTTAAGGATGTTGATCCTGATGCAAGGAGAGGAATAGAGAGAAATGGTTGTGGGAATCTACGTTATCCAACATGAGGGAGCAGAGCCTACAGAGCTGCCTGAGGATGTTGGCATCATAATCGAGGGAGTTGAAGTGCTGCAAGATCTGAGAGATATGGCAAATGGGTGTGCAGTCCTGCTTGGCCTGATCTACAGTTTAAACCTGAGCTACCCCAAGGACCTAAGACACACATTTGAATTTCTTCAGAAAGTGTTGATGGGGTTGGATGGCAACAGACTTTCCACAAAGGTGCAGGTCCTTAAAAACAGATTACATGAGTAATCCCACCTGCAGTTCACAAGACTGTGAACCTTGGGTTAGGTTCAACGAACTACTGTACAGACTGAGTACATTTGGATTTTCAACAATTGTGACAATCATCAAACATCTGGTCAAATCACTTGACCAGGTCCTTTTTTACACATTTATTACAAACTTACCAAATTGTGTGCCTCTACTATTCACCATTTCATTGCATATCTGTATTTCAAGGGTGAGGCAAAGAACTGTTTCAAGGCATTTCATGCAGGACCCAAAGAATAAGGCTCTTACACGAGCAAGTGACTGCAACATGTATAGATTAATACAGAACGGGTCAGCCCCCAGTCACCCATTGATGGGTGATGTGTGATATGTGGTTTACTTGATGAAACTGTTCTTTTTTCTGAAAAGACTCTTAAACTCTATACTCTGACTGAAGGCACCAGTAGTGTCTTTACCTTGCAACGGGATTCCAGTCCGTTGGGATGCAGTTTAGCTGGACCTTTCATCGCAAGTGTATTTGACTAAGCAGGGAGTTTATTCCCTCCCCTGCCTGTCTCTCCCCCCAGGAGATGACCTCGCCGAGCTCAGAAGAGTGACCACTAGAGGTGTGCGTGGATTGCAGTTAAACACTTGGAAGCTGTTATCATAGAAACAACTGGTGCAATGGGGGATACTAGTACCTGCAAAGTTGTGTGGTTATTATCTTGAGCATTATCACATTTTGATAGGGCTTTTTTTGTTTTCTTTTTACCTCTAATAGTTAGGTAAGTTGCTGCAGAGAAGTCAGTCATGTGCCAAATATTTTCTATTTCTCAGATTTTGTGATGTTGTTATTCTTTGTTGATGTCATATCTTTAGGGTTTTAGATGGTTGGTTGCAAAAAAAACAATGTGGAGACACCACTTCGGGCTCTAGTAATTGTTAGAGAAGTTTTACATTTAAAGACCAAGTTATTCAGGCATGGGACTAGTGCACTTTAAAGGAACCAAAAGTATTTTGTATTACAAGGCTTTTGTTGTTTGACAAGTCATTATTTGTACATTGTCTTACTTTTTATTTTATTTTATCAGTTAATTTAACACTTCAAGTGTCAAGTGCTAAGCACCGAATAGTATAGTGTACAGTTTTGTTTACAAATTGTTTTCCTGTTATCCTGGAAATGCCTCACTTGGTTGCAAGGCTGCTCAGAAAAGTCAGTAAATGTCAAACTGTACTTCTTGGGGCTTTTGCCCCGTGTTATTAAAGTCAGGTGAAGTGAATTGACTGAAGTGGTATTTATTTGAATTACTCACATTGACAAGTACAATCAGCAAAACACTACAACATAAATACAACTCATTTGTGTTTAATATATTCAACATAATTGCGTTTAGTAAATTCAACATAATTGTGTTTAGTAAATTCAGCATAAATGTGTTATGTAGCATTTAATTAAGACAGTTTGGTGAGATTTGCTTAAAAGCATGTTGTTAATTGTTAATTAGTTTTCTGCTATTCTTCCCATTTGGGACCAGTTGACATAACTATATTAAGTAAATGTGATGTTTTATTTCTTTGAGTGTACAGGCACTAAGATACCAACATTATCAGCTCCTCCAACATTTGCTTATGTCTGCGATGCCCACCACGTTCTGTTGATTAGCCAATACCAGGCAGCTACTACCAGAGGTTTAGCACAGTGAACTAGCGACAGAGCAAAATCTGTGCCTGTTACTGGAAATGACCGAATGGCTGAGATACTGGTATCAATGAAAACCCCTTAACTCAGGTAAAGATCCAGAATATTGTGTCTGTCTGTAGATCGGCTTTTTTACTGTTATTTTCCTCTATATAGGATCTGAACTAACCTGATACGTTTTTTTCAGTGATGATAACGATACTGATTATAAAAAAATCAAGGAGACTGATAACCGATATTTGGGACCGCCAGTCATTTGCAGTAAAAATGAAAGACTTTGTGTTAAAAATTTCCAAAAATCAGTGATTGAATTAAGTACAATTTACGCAAGTACTTTACTTGAGTATTCCCAATTTCTGCTACTATAAAGTTCCTCTAAACTACATTATTTGATACCTTCATTTGCAGGTTCATTCATTAATTGTGATGTGTTATCAATCAGATAATGTTGTAGGCAGGCCATTGTGTGAGAGGATGTTGCATCAGAGCCAATGTAGCACATTTTTAAACTGGTTTATTTTAAGAGCAATCTGACAGAAAAATCACTGAATTGTTGGGTTGGTCTGACTATGATCGGATTTTTAAGATGCATGTATACACCTTAGTCTGACTAAAATTGGACCAGATCGGATTTCTCATAGTCGGATTAAAACACCTAGATTATTCGATTGATAGTTGCATTACTCGTGCATGTACACGTTCTATCAGATTGGATTCGGATTCGAGATTCCCAGGGCCGTGTGCCAGAAGTAGAAATACAGCGGTGGTGGCGTCTTTCCTCCGAAATAACCGCAAGCAAGAGCGCCATTGTGCATCTAGTTTGTGTAATTATCATGTACACCATATACGAAATGTACTTCGTGTAGCTTCGTCTTGCTCTTTGTACGCCATCTTTCTCAAATGCCAAGGCAGAGTTTGGTGTTGCTGGTGACGTAAAGAGGTCAGCGGAGGTGGCTCTATTACCACTAGTTGAAATGGGTACAGCGCCACCTATTTTACCGGGGTATGACATGCTTCGGCCAATAATTCGATTTTCTCACCGGCATGTATACTCGGACAATTGCAGTTGTCCGATTGAGTAGCATAGTCGAACTATGGCTGTCATCTGACTAAGCTGTGCATGTAAACGTGGTGACTGATACTACTAATCGGAAAATGCTGAATAGTGGCCCCTATAATCAGCCTGGGCCAATTATTGCTCTCCTCCTAATCTGATCCCATTCACTGCCCATGAATATCATTCACTCTGTGATTAGAACCAGAAGTAATCTTTTATCCAAGATAACATAGAATTTAATTTGTTTAATCTGTATCCCAACGTCAAATACAGAAGCTTGGTCAATTTCCTTAAGCTATAAACTATGATGTTCTACCTACCCCTACCCTACAGGGTCGAGCTTAGAAGTGTAGGTCAACTGACCAGGCTGCCTTTCATGCATTGGGAGTGGGAATGACTACAGTGGGTACTGTATGTTCTGGTTTTGTTCATCATGCCAAAACAATGATAACAATATGTCAAAAAGTTGTGCCCTGCCACTGTTTGAAACAGTTGAAACATGAAACTCCCCAACAACCACAACTTGTTATTTTTCTGTACAGTTTAAACAAATAAGGTACAGTGTGTTCATTGGTATGCTTTATAGGTTAACTCCCCTGCTTCCCATTTTTAAGATGAGAAATACAAATTGTCTAATCTGCCTGAAAGCACTGTTACACATATAGTATGTCCCTTTAACATTTTGCCTGCATTCAAATGTAAGGATTATGTTCAATTTGTGTGACCTGGAAGTTATTTATTAATGCTTCATTGACTAACACAGTAGGCCTGGCTCATAAACTGCTCTGTTTACCGTAGTTTATCAGCTATACAGGGCTGATTGCATTCCGCCACCGTGCCGGATCTCCGGCGTACCGGCGTGACTGAGAACATTTTTTTTTTAAATTGGGTTTGCCCAGAGATGTAACGTACAGTTCTCTGGATCTAACAGAGGCGCAACTTTCACTCAATCACACAAACGATAGGTCTACTAGCCAATCAGAAATACAGTGGGGGCAGGCCATGGCCAAACAGATGGCCACTCTTCACTGCAATGTGTCTGGACGCATTGACTCGTTGACATGACTGGTGTGGAGCATTGACCCTAAGAGGAACAGTAGACGACCATAATATATAACTTCTGGGTCACACAAATTGGTCAAATTAAATATCAAAATCAATTTGACCTGTGACTAATTTTTTTAACTCCCTATTTTTGATCTGACAATAAAATCAAAAGTACAAAATCAAAGCTTTATATGTTTGTATGTACAAAATATATGTATAAATAATGAAATCTTTTTTTTCATTTTCTGATTTTGAATTCTCAATTGAATTAGAGATTATACAATGATACCCAGAACTCTTTACAGTGAACTTGGACGTAATGTTTTCAATGATCGATAAATCTGTTAGACTTTCAGACTGCATTTAGGCAGACAGCATGATTTTCATGTTGTATGCTGCTTTTAAAGGTTAATCTTCAATGAAAAATGACAATGAAAGTCTTCATAAACAACTTCAGAGGAGCATGGTAGAGTTAAAGGCAGATATTATACACATCTGTTTCTACAATCTGAACTCTTCATTCCATCATTTTCACTGCCTCATCAGCCTCCAGCTCAGCCTCCTCCTGTTTCTCCTCTACAGCATGATCTGAGTATAAGCAGGAGGTCTTTCCATCTTTCCACATGACCATTATGTTTCCTGCTTTGAGCTCACCCACCTCCCCATTTGAAGTGGAGGACTTGTTTCCCTGCAACTGACAGTCAAGTGATGGTGATTGTTTGTCGCTGCTGTTGTCTCTGAGCGACAGCATCTCCTCACCTTCACTCTTCTGAGTTAGAGCAGCAGCTGCCTTGTACTTTGCAATCTCTTTTCTGTTTCTGTAAGGGAAATTACAGAAAACCATGTCACTTAGCAGCCATTTAAATATCAATATCTTACAATTACTTATTATAATTACTTATTAACTTACATTTGACTGTAAGTGTTGCAGTGAAATGTCATTACATAATTTAAGGTCATACTTGTTGGCCATGGCTCCCATTCCCAACAGCAGAAAGCCTACAAGTAGGCAGACAAAGGCCAGTCCCAGCAACACAAACTTCCATGTTGTGGCTGCAACAGGAAGAAAACAACATTATGCAAACATGATGATCTTATAGAATATGATGCCAGCTCATTAATAAATGAGTTAAAATGAATTCAGCCTTAAACATCTGCAGCAGTAAAATGACACATACTCATTAATGCAGTAGTGATATTAATTCACTTTAAATGAGAACTTTAATCTTCTAGCTTCAAAACATTGCTAAGCTCTCGTGTGATTGGCTGAGCACTGGTCATGTGACAGCACCATGGGTAATTGGATTAAAGACAGACAGAAGCCCAAAATTATCAATTGCTGACCTGGTCCAGGGGTATAGGGAAGGTGGATGGAGCATGAGGCTCCACCCAGTTTAGGTGGGTTCCAGTGGATTTGTGGGAGACTCAACAACACGTCTGCTCAAGGAAATGGGGCCATAGGGAGCCAGGCTGCACAAGGCCACCTGGGAGGTGGAGAAGGCAAGCTTCTGGCTATGGCTGAAAAGGTGTAACAAAACTTTGGGAGCAAGCAACGCCTGAAGAACACTAGCTGCAAGGAGTGTCAGCGAGATGAGCAGGAGATGTTCTGGGATAAATGGTGAAACATCAATGATGACTTGGCATCTAATGATGTGGGCACCAGCGGAAGTGTGGCAAGCCTAGAGCTAAGCAGGAAGAAGACCTATCTACCTGTACAGATTAACTGTATCTCTGGAGACTGTTATGATCTGCGTTGAGCAGATCCTTTTTGTGTTTTGTTTGGCTGGTTTGGCCTTCCCTACATCTGTCCTCCTCTTGTTACCCCTCCCCTGTCTGTTCTCCTTGTGTGGGCGTATCTTCCCTTTCCTGCAGGCAGCACCAGGTGTTCTTCATTCATTCATCAACCTCCTCCATAAAACCTCTGGTTCCCCTGCATTCATCGTCAGATTGTACTTCCAACCTCTGTGGTATCTAGTGCGCCGCCTCTGACTCCCCAGTGTACCTTCCGAGTTCTCTGTCTAGCTTGCGTAGCTAATGTTGTTTGTTCTCCGTTGTCCTAGTCCTGTCTTCGTCCTGCCTGCCTGCCAGCCAGCCCATTTGTTTGTCTGCCTGCCTGCTCGTGTGCCTGCTTCACCACCTTGCTTCTGGGTTCGCTACTCTCCACACCTCGATCCACCTCGGTGTCGGACATCGCCGGATCAGACTGTGAGTCCCCCACCAGCTGTCTCGGCCAGCTGGCCGAACACGGGTCACCACAGAACATGGCGTCGCTACCACCACGACAGAGAGCAACCGGCGGAGCTCTGCCAGCTCGGCTATCGTTTAGCCCACACCTGCATCTGATTAGCTGCTAAGCTACAATAAAACTTGTTACCAACGAACTCTGCTTGTCTGGGTTTGCATTTGGGTTCAGATCCCTGTTTTGTCCATAACAGAGACAGTGACTACCCAGCTAGCAGTGAACGTTCCCACAACATTGGCTAACATTCCCTACAAGTTCTTATTATGTTTTTAAAAAATGTTTATCTAATGTTCAAAGAACATTTTAAGGATGTCTATCATTTCAAATAATGTTCCTATAACGTTAAATGTTAAGAAAGGAAGAATGTTTTAGGTGCAACATTCTGAAGATGTTTTGATGTTGTTGAAGTAACAGATTATAGAATGTTGCGTAGGGATACGGAGGTTCTACAGTTGAGAAAATTCAGTGCCAATAGAAAGGGCGGTCTGATGGTGATGTAAAGCGGTGTGAATTTTCTCTATACAACGTACACTTGAACTGATATAGATTCTTTTAGGTGGGCCTTGTTTTAGGTGGTTAAAATTTGCTTTTCATCTGGGCTCCGTTCACTGCAGTACAAAGCTGAGCGTCTGGGCTGGAGCGGCTTTCTTCTTCTCCAAACTGAAGCTGCGCTGATCGGCAATTACGGTAGGGAACAGACCAACTATAGATATGTACTTTATATGACCCCACTTCAAAAACCCGAACTATCACTTTAAGGCCTCAGATTGCAGAACTTTTTTTTATAAAATGCAGGCTAAGTTACCTCAGAAAAGCCAATGCAAGCCAAGAAACAACCAAACACACCACAATGACGTCGCTAATCCATCTAGACTCCCAGCTGTCCCAGGGCTGATAAATTCGCTAGGTTGCCGTTTGCAAATTACTTTATCAGCTACAAAGCAACTAATGCCAGATCCATGCTGTCTGGCCGCTGGCTGCTCGCTCCCATGCAACAGGTCGCTGTCTGCAGTTGCCCTAATGGCCACATGTTATCATGTTTTAATGTTTAAATAGTTTAATGAAAAGTTACTGCAAAACATTTATAGATTTTTTTTTTTTTTTTTTTTTTTTTTTTTCTTCAAAGCATGTTATCCAACTCTGAAATAGTATCATTCCAGGAACATTAAAAACTTTCATCTGAAAATGTTTTAAGAACAGGCTTTTAGTAAATATTTTAAGGAGGTTATCACTAAACATTTGTGTAATGTTTTTAGAGAAGGTTATCCTTGAACATTCTGGGAACTTAAAACGAGATATTTGGGGCGGCTGTAGCTCAGCCAGCGAGTAGAGCAGGTCGTCTAGTGATCGAAAGGTCGCTGGGTTGAGCTGCATGTCAAAGTGTCCTTCAGCAAGATACTGAACCCCAAATTGCTCCTGATGTGCAGTTGGTACCTTGCATGGCAGCCTCCGCCATCAGTGTATGAATGTGTGTGAATGGGTGAATGTGGCAAGTACTGTAAAGTGCTTTGAGTACTGGAAAAAGCACTATATAAATGCAAGTCCATTTAAAGAATCCCGCTGAGAATGTTTTCAAGAACATTAGGACATAATGTTCAAGCAATGTTGCACTGAACATTTTAAGGAGGTTATCACAAAACATTTTTGTAATGTTTTTAGAGAACGTTATCCTCGAACATTCTGGGAACTTAAAGAAAACTTCCCTTAGCCCCTTTGCCAAAGTGAGAGCTACAGTATGTCTGCATAGTCAAGCACATTTCCATTGGGTGTTGGACTCAGCCAGGGTTGTCCCTTGTCTCTGGTCCTGTTTGTGATATTCATAGACAACATCTCAAGGTGCACCTTCTTCAGTCCGTGAACTCCATTAGGCACTGGGGGCGGTTTGCAGCCAAGGGTGAAGTGGTAGGGATGAGGGTCAACATGTCAAAGTGTGAGGCCATGGTTCTCCGCAAGAAAAAATTAGTATCTAGGGATCTTGTTTAAAATGGAGCGCGAGATGGACAGGCGGTTTGGTGTGGCATCAGCAGTACTGCGGGTGCTACGCTGGACCATTGTGGTGTAGAGGGATCTGAGCCAGAAGAGTGACATAAAGCCATTAAAGTTTCTAAAGCTAAATCGTACCCATTCACCAGGTTCCATAGTGCAAGAACAAGCATTTGGGGTGCAGAGTGGGAATGACAGAGGCACATTTTTTTTTTTTACAAGTCAATGTACCATAACCAAAAACAGTTGCATAATGGTGCTTCCAGAATGTACACATCCAAAGAACAGGATCCATTTCAGAGACTTGTGAGTGGCCTTTTAATGATTTGACACGTTCTCAGCCTCAACAGGTCTGAAATGGATCTTGAGGCTGAAACAACAGTGATTAGTGAATAGTTAAAATCGCTCCAGTCATAAAAATGGCAACAGCCAATAGATCTTTATTATTTTTATGATTTTATAGCACCAGCTGAGAACCTACTGGGACTGCAGGATTTGGAACAGTTTGGAGCATATTATAAGTATTTTAGGAGCAGCAGCACTTACAGTCCTCTGTGCGATAGTACCATCGTAGGTACTCTCTCTGTTCCTCCGTCATGGACACCAGTTCACCTGTCTTCTCCTCGGCAGCTTCATATTCCTCTGGATCATTAGATGCCCTCTTAAATCCTGGAGGGAGAACAAACACACACATGAAACAGACGTCCAAAGCAGTTTTGGTAAGAGCTTGAAAAGCCTGAAGAGTTGCTAAGTACGTTACCCTAGACTTGAACCAAAGATCTTTTTAGGTGTTGTAGGTGAGGTGAGCTAATTTGTGAGTGAATGATGGACACTTCTCACATTTTGATGGAACAAAATGACACGGGATAAACAGGATCATATTGGTTATTATGATTCTTTAACAGTGCCACCTATTGGCACCAACCTGCACTCCTTATCTACGCATCATATCCACCAAGTGTGTTTGTAATTACACAATGTGTTCAGGAGAAATGACATTTTGTAAGCTGCTGTAAGTACTCTTTCAACCACGGTCAGCCTTCATGTAAATACTCACTTCAGTATTGAAACTTTTCATGTTAATGAAAGGAATATATAATATAGAAATCAAATTTAATGTAAACGATTCCTTGGTGGTTTACCTGGTAGAGTGCATGCACCATGAGCTAAAGCAGAGTCCTATTTGCATTGGCCCATGTACTATTGAAGCCCTGGTTATTTACTATGCTTCAATCATTTCTCTCTCCCCAGTTTCCTATTACTCTTCATCTATCTATCTATCTATCTATCTATCTATCTATCTATCTGCACAGCTCACCCAGCTCGTTTAAATAACAACATTTCTGTTCCTGTAATCCTTACTGACTTACTGAGTTTTTCCTGGCAGATGTCACCCACATCCAGAGATCTCCACTTTGAGTGTTTACTGTCATGTGCGAGAATCAAATGCCGGCCATCTACTGACAACAGCATTGATGTGTTCTTGCTGATCAGTCTGTCCCGATCACAGTCCCATACCAACTCTACAGCATCCACCTCTGGACTCCTGCAGGACTGGGTCTGGAGAGGCTTTCTCTGCAAAGCCAATAAACATCTGGATGAAGCAACGCACATCAGCATGCCCTGATCGATCCAGGTCCATTGCTGAGATTCTGAGTCCATGTTACACTTCTTCAGCAGGACTTCTCCTGTAGCTGAGTCCTCCAAACACAAGCTACTCTTGGTGTTGTAGATCATGAACGCCCTCACCCCTGCAGTTGTAGTGAGAGTAACAGTTTTGATTAATTGATGCCAATATATAAATTGGTTGTTTGTCTGAATGAAGCACTAACTTACCTAACAGGAGGGAAGACAATAACATCCAGACACGAAACATATCTGTAGAAGATGAGGCATCGTTATTTGAAATCACAGCTATTTCACCTTTTCACTAAAAGCAGTGATGAGAGGGTGTTATGGTTGTGGTTTCATTTCCTCTTTCTGCTGAGGGTCACAGTGATGTTGCCCCTTTTTCAGGTGGGTTTCTGGAGCCTATCCCAGTTATCTCGATGGGCGAAAGCCAGGGAACACGCTCATCGCAAGGTGCCAACTGCACATCAGGAGCAATTTTGGGGTTCAGCATCTTGCTCAAGGACACTTTGACATGTAGCTCAGTTCCGCCCGGGGGAGCCTGGATTCAAACCAGCGACCTTCCGATCACTAATTGAACAGCTCTACCCACTGAGCTACAGCCGCCCCGGTTGTTGAATGATTGGTGGTTGATTTCCCATCCCTTTTCTGTGGTAATCTGTGTCCTGTTAGTTAATCAACCTTCTGTATATAGTCTTGTGTTTGGGTCCCATTCTATGCACTTTGACAGTACGAACTGATCAAAATGTGGACCCAGCAGACACCAGCGATTGGATGGAGTGGTGAAAAACTGATGGCCATTGCCAGATACAAATATAACTGCAAGCCCTGGTTTTTTCCTAAGTTATTAAACCGTTTGCCCGCCCTCGCGGTGTACCAGCGTACAGAAATGGAGCTCACCTCAGCACCCCCATACATGAAAAGAAAACCCATTGGTCAAGTTAGATTGATTAACAGCCATCAAGCCAATCACAGCCATTTGACCAAAACCACTCGTCCCGGCCACCGGGAAAGTAAACACATGCTAGACGGAGCTGCCGGCTGCCACTCGCTGCAGCAGACAGCGAACAGAGCAGAGGTCTGAAACAGTTATTTAACTAATAATAATTTAGAACTTTGTCTGTAAATAACTAAACCATGTCTTGCTTTGTGGCATGTCAAGTTGTCATGTAAGTGGAGTTATGTGACAGCAGGG
>OMLP01043177.1:0-15769 GCA_900302685.1 Spondyliosoma cantharus | reverse complement strand
GAATTCGGACAAAGAATGTAACAAAGGGCCCTAATAGTTCTGAAAAAACGAATGGTAATTGTAAGCACCAGAATAAAATGGACATGTAGAAGCCCAACATGCCAGTAAGAAGGTAAAAACTTGAGAAACAGGGCCATGATTTAGCCTTAGCAAACACGCCTGAGCTAGCTGCTAGCAATCCCACTGGATGAACAACGCTAGCCACGCACCAGACATGGATGGATTAATAATGTAAGCAAAGTGTAAACGCACCAGCATGAACACTTTCATGACATAAGAGTGTAACTTACAGATGAGTCAAGACAGTATCCAGACATCCAGAATGTATCGGGCTAAGGGAGTGAATATTTTATGGCCTACATCAAGAGTGTGTCGGGTAGCAGCTAACGTTAGCTACACACGAACATCCACAGATTCCGATTCCAGTTTGTTGTCCTCGCATATCCAGATCTCCTCAGACCGGAACAGACTCGGTCCGGACTCGTTGTCTCAGTAATCCACAACAGTCAGTTTAGATGCACACATTTTAGATGCAAAATCCAGGTCCTGCTCCCGCCGCTGCAGGTATAAAGCCGCTCGTGCTTCTTAAGGTGTGTCGTGGGGGTGGGCTCTGCAGTGATTGGCTCTGATGTGCACGTGGCTATGGTGTGTTGGACGCACCTGCGCATCAGTCCAGTCAGGTGATTAGCTCTGGTGCGCACATGGCTATGGACTGTGCAGTGATTGGCTCTGGTGGTTGACAATGCTAGCGGAATTCGTGAAGCATTTATGAAATCATTTAAAATGGTATCTTTGTAGTCCAAACAAATCCGACGTTGCACACCCTTAAACCACATAGCAGCCATGTTGAAAATCTCAGGTCAGTCTGATCCTGATGTGTAGAGATATTTGAGGCACAGACACACTGACAGACACACAGACAGACAGAGATTTCTTGCTTTTATAGAGAGATGTTTGGACTTCAGGTTATTGGTATTTTCTGGTCCACTAATTCCCACATGGGAACCAAACAGCAGTTTTGCGTATAGGAGCTAATAAACAAAATGTAACAACTGAATGTCAAGCTTACAGTGCATGGGCTCAGACAGACATTTAGTTTTTTAAATTTTGAGGCAGTGGGGGATTTCTTTATCTAAATCGAGGCTCTAAGGATAGAGCAAAGGCTTTTGTATGCTACAGATTGTAAAGTCCATTGAGGCAAATTCGGGATGTTGTGATATTAGGTTATGTAAATAAAACTGAATCTTGGATGCGGTGGCAGATTAAGAATCCCAGTGCTTTATAGAGTAACATATTCACCCAAGCCCTGGAAATCTGATTTTCTCATGTGTCAGGAACTGCTACATTTCTGTCAGCCATGTTTTAGGTGTTGGAGGGACCACAACAATAACAGTGGGATATATGGTGCTATACAGTACACTGACAGAATTCTTTTAAATCATTTATTGTGACAGTGTCAAGAAGGAAAATGGGCAGGCTCCAGCCATGCTTTGGAGATTAAAGGTGCACTATGTAGTTTTGAGGAAGACATTTTTTTTCTATGTCTTAACAAACTAAATAAAACAAACTGTCTTGCTTTTCATGACTGAATAAACTGAATAAACAAACTGATCTTAAAGGGCAACACAATTTCATACCGTTTTACTTATACTTATATTTGGTGGACCCTGCCACCTTTTTAGCTTCAATAAGTGTTCTGTGACCTTATTTTCCTCTGAGAACAGCTTGTTTATTCACTTATGAGAAAATATAAGTTTGCATAATTACCTCATTAATATTGTAAGTATTCAAATTCTGACTTTGAATTCCCTCTCTGCATAGTGCCTCTTTAAAAGGCTAACCAATCATTGTGTGCCAGTACAGGAGGACGTGTGTGTAAAAAGAGAGTGCTGCAGAGCAGGAGTCTAACACCAACAGCAGATATGGGATCAGGCAGGAGGATGTGCAGGACTCCGCTCCGGCTGTTGGCCTTCCTGGTCTTTTCCTCTCTTACTTTTCTGACTGATGGCTCCCCATTGTAAGTAGACCTGCAGTAACTTTTCACACTGTTCCTCGAATGTATCCTCAAAGAGTCAGAGGAGGTTAAAGGGGAAAGACAAGAAAGAGACAGAAAGAGGTAAAAGTGTACGTATTGCCTGCATGGAGTGGGTCAGCTGCACCATGATGAAAGACTTCTGTGTATTTTACAGTAAACCCAAATATTAGATCTGAGGTTGATGAATAACTTTGTTGAACTTGAACTACTCACTCAACCTGTGCCATACAAACTTTAAAAACAGTCTATACACATACGCAACAAACAATTAGAAAACCAGTTGTCTTTCTCTAATGCTCAACATTTAATCATATACAACAAAATGTTCAACAAAACAAACAAATGTTCACATAAAGTGTTACCGTGTATATCCATGATTTATTTCATCTATGCTGAACATTTGATAGCTTTCATTGCATATTCCTATGCTGGTGAAAGCAGACGTTTCATATGAATGTCATTCAATTTTCTGACATGTTGTAACAGCGGTGTTACAGGTTTAGTCTTTTCATTTAAACAACATGTTATTACTTTATGAACTAATTTTCTAGATTTTGTTGCTTTTAACTCAACATCATTTACCTGCTATACAAAACCACCTGTCCGTCATACGTCGTCACTCACACCAGAATTCCAATGACATACTATATGGAAACATGAGGTTCATTCTCACTTACATATCCTGTTAATGTCTGCAGATTTTTATTTTGACTGTCCCAGTAAAGTTAAAAGTTAATGAGAATCTTGAAATCCCGCTGAATATGCACCAGTCAGCCACAACATCAAAAAACGGACACATGAGGTCAATAACATTGATCGTTCTGTTATAATGCAATGTTGTGCAGGGAAGCTTTGGGTCCTGGCAACCATTGTAGATGTTACTTTGAAATAGAACACGCACCAAAGTGCCGCCTCAGACCAAGTACACCCCCTCAGGGCAGCAACGTTCTCAATGGTCCAGCTTGGTTTGTAAAGTTAAAACATCTGGTTGGCCAATTTGAACCTTTTGGCGGGCCATTTTGTCCTACGAGCCACACTCTGTCAAGCCCTGCTATAATTTACATAATGAACATCTACTAACAAAGTGAAACAGTTGAACTGCTGGATCTCAACTAATAAGCTGTTAAAATGTTATAGACTCTCTAAACTCTCGGTGGGCGGGCTACTCAAATAAACTGTTACCGTAAATTGTCCTAAATGTTGCTTTGACTTTGCACTGTGTGGCATTAGGTCAGACACATCAAACAGAGACGGGAATAATGATGAAATGTGTTATTGATCCATCTCTGGTCCAGGCTGCAGCAAACAACTGTTGTTAATTCAGTAAATATTTGTGTCAGTGTTCCTCGGACTGCCAGTAAGTCAGTGCATCCTAAATAGCACAAGGTTATTACATTACAGTCACTGTATTCATGGTTCTCTACTCGCTGCTCTACAGGAAGCTGATGTCTGCCCCCAGTGTGCTGCGGGTAGGAACACCAGCAAACATCTTTGTGGAGTGTCAAGACTGCACTGATGATAATGACATCAGAGTTGATATCATTGTAATGAGCTATCCAACCAAATCAAAGAGGCTGGCGTCCACGCCTGTGAATCTCACCAGTGCAAAACATTTTCAGGACTTTGGACAAATTAGGGTAATGTAGAAATACTGAAATATGTTAGTGTTACTTGGTTTAATTGCGAAAATATTATATTATATTGTATTATAAGTAATATTAGTGTTTTATAAGCATTCATTTATCAAGTTTTTTATAATGAACACAAACAAAGAAACAAAGATCTTAAATTTAGCACATGATATAACCCATCCTGCTCTTTACACACTGCTTTCGTCTTTGCATGTGGTTTCAGATCCCTGCCGGTGGCTTCAGTAACGATCCTAACATGAAGCAGTTTGTGTACCTGCAAGCTCGATTTCCTGATGCAGAGCTGGAGCAACTTGTCTTAGTGTCCTTCCAGTCAGCGTACATCTACATCCAGACCGACAAGACCCTCTATACCCCCAGCAGCACAGGTGTGGACGGAATTAATCAGTTTGGGTATTTCTATTTCCCAAGTGAATGACAGTGCTGTCAAAATGCATTAAGGTCAGTTACATGAGTAGAGTAGACACCCCCTCCTTTGGCTCTTAACTGGAAAGTTCATGTCTTTCTTTCAGTTCATTACAGGATGTTTGCAGTGACGCCCGGCATGGAGCCTGTGGAGAGGGCTAATGAAACTGATACTGCTATTGCCATTGAGATCGTGGTATTGTGTTTCATCTTCACGCACATATTTGAAAGTTAAATGATAGGGCTTATCTACACACATTTCACATATAAGTCTCCTCCATGCCTCAAAAATGCTTGTTTTTGAAGCATGTTCAAAAAGCGCAGCAGAAGTGCCCCTTTGGTAGATGAAACATGATAAAACTCACTAAAGTTGTACCTTATTTCAGACCCCTGAAGGCGTCATTTTACCGAGTGATCCAGTCATTCTAAAATCAGGGATGCACTCTGGAGATCACAAACTCTCTGAAATTGTCAGGTAAGTTTTTGTGAAAGTTGTACATTTGAACCTCTGTTTATTAGAGAATTCCCCTTGTTTGCATCTATCGTTTAATTTGTTTGTTTTGCACTAAGAAGACTTGAAATGGTCAGTTTTGTCTCCATCAGCTTTTGTTGTCCCCATTAGCACCTACTCAAACTCAAACGCTATGTTATGACAAAATTTTAACCCAAGACCTAAAATGTAAAGTACACTATAAACTGAGGCTAACAGCTTACAACATGTGAAGGAAAACTTAATGTTCATTAAGGTATGAAGGTATTAATAATAATTATATATTATATTAATAATGAATACCGGCAAATACAATACAAACCAAGTACAAGTAATATCTACAGGATGACTTACGTGTTTGTGTGTGCGTTTTTTGTGTGTGTGTGTAGTATCGGACTGTGGAAGGTAGTGGCAAGGTTTCACAGCAAACCACAGCAGAGCTTTTCTGCAGAGTTTGAGGTAAAAGAATACGGTGAGTCAGAGCAGAGAACCTCGCAATCTATATCACTTGTACTGATTTTTTGCTGATTGAACACGCAATAAAATGCTTTAAATTTTTCAGTTCTGCCCAGCTTTGAGGTTAAACTGACACATGAGGACCCCTTCTTCTATGTGGACAATGAAAAGCTCGACATCAACATCAGAGCCATGTACGTGAAGCTTTTTGTTCCTCGGATTAAGTGATCAGGTCGGGGTTTATTTGAAGTTTTGGTGGCTTTCTTTCATTTCATCTATGTGTTTTCTTTTTCTTTTCTTTTTTTTTTTTGCTGTTACATTTTCACCACACCCATTTTCTAACTTCTTTTTTTAGCCTATTATAAAATCGTCAATGTCCTTGTGGTTTCAGGTATCTATTTGGTGAAGAAGTGGATGGGACGGCCTATGGGGTATTTGGGGTTATGCATGGAGGTCAAAAAAAGAGTCTTCCCAGCTCTCTTCAGAGAGTGCAAGTGAGTACATACTCGCACAGCTTGTTTGTGTTTTTCTCTCTCACTCATTCTCTTTAGTTAGCAGTTGTGCAGCAAAGACAAACACAAACCTCTGCTTGTTTTACAGCTTACTAAAGTAAATTACGTGAAGCATTTTTAAATTATGTCACGTTAGATCGACAGAGGTGTAGGAGTGGTCATACTGAAGAAGGAGCACATTATGCACAGCTTCCCAAACATCCACGACCTGCTGGGGAGCTCCATATTTGTAGCAGTTGGCGTGCTGACGGAGAGCGGTAAGAAAGAGACAATGTGCCAGAGAGTTGCTGCCTAATGTGAGGCCCCACAAAGGGCAACAAGAATAATAATTAGTTTGGGTGTGTATGTGCATATATCTTTGTGCAGGTAGTGAAATGGTGGAGGCAGAGTTGAGAGGTATAAAGATTGTCCAATCACCGTACACCATCCACTTCCATAGAACGTCCAAATATTTCAAACCAGGAATGTCCTTCGATGTTGCGGTAAGTGTGCACCTGCATGTAATCACAATAAAGGAGGACTATATCCTGACAAATAAAAAAACAATATATTTATTTTTAATAACCTACAATAAAAGACATTTCTTCAACGCTACATGTCATATTTATGGATGTTGGCATTGAAAACAAACCTGAACTGACAAAAGGAAACTTTGGCATTCAAACACTTTTATCCCAAAAACATTTTATTGGCACTGAAACAAATATTTATGCTACACATGCATTAAGAATTATTTGATTCTAGTTTTCAGTTTCAATGCTCTGTCACCACTTTGCTTAGGAAGGGAGGCGTTTGATTGGAGGTGGCAAAGAGAGACTGTGTGGGTACCTACTACACACCTATAGTTGTGTTTTGAATGACATATTTTGTATATTCAGTGCTGAAATTTTAAGTCACTGTCTTGAGTCCTAATTGTATATGGACCTTAATTATAATGCAAATCTCTTCAAACAGAAAATTAGAACTTTGTAACTAACGATTCAGTAATGATTATTAAATGAGTCTAGTGGGTAACAACTCAGTACGATGTCTCATTTTACCTAAAGGTACACAGAAAGAGTAACTAATGATTCAGCAATTAGTATTAAATCAATCAGTGGGTGGTTAATAGGTAATCAAGAACAACCTTTACAAGAAATTGGACAGAATGTCAATTCACAGATATTAATGAACTACTCATTACTTAATGATTCATTATCTATTTCCCAGTCGGTTCAAATCCTGCCCAAGTGTTACCCTGACATTTACAGACAGAATTTCTTATATTTCCAAAAAAGCAGATGAAAGATTGTCCTGAAATGTCTTTTATGGGATAGTTAGATGTTTTGGACTGTTTATTGGCAGATTGAAGTTGTGAATCCTGATGGCAGTCCAGCGCAAAGTGTAGGAGTGTTGGTGGATCCAGGTGACGTGCAGGGCGTCACTGCAGAAAATGGCATGGCGCGGCTTTCCATCAATACAGAGGAAAATCCTACGCCAATGACAGTCACAGTAAGTGTTGAGAATTGCTCGGACAAAAAAATGTAGGCATCGGGTAAATACTGGATTGTCAACTGGCCATTGTGTACCGATGGCATGGGCATAGGCTCTCACTAAAATTGGACCTCCTAAGTTATTGGGATAACTGCCTTTAAATGACTTATCCAACCCCTTTTAAGGTGAACTGGTTTGGATTCCTCTTAACCTGAACATCACAACTGCCAGCCAATAACTTCAATTTTCAAGTCAAGCTAATGGGGCAGCTTGTGGTGTAGCTGACTGATGCTATGAATAGTAACTTTTCATGCACATTATTTCATGCAACGTACGCTAACCCGTGTGTTACATTGCAGGCAAAGACCAATGATCCCCGAATTTCACCTGAAAGGCAAGCATCAGCCAACATGACAGCCATCCCATATAGCACGAAGAGCAACAGTTACATCCACATAGGTACTGAAATAACTCAGGGATGGTGGTGACAGTGTTCTCAAAATACCGTGCACAACTTTTTCAATGTCTATTACTCATGCTGATAATTCAAATGTTGTTATTGCAGCTGTGGATTCAGCTGAAGTGATATTAGGAGAAAACCTGAAAATCAACCTCAACCTAAACAAGCAGGAAAATACAGAAAATGACATCACGTACCTGGTGAGACGTTTTGCACTCATGTATGCGTGTATTTGTGCAAATGCTTGAGTGTTCATGTTGCTTTCAGCAACCTATGCAGCACAGTACGTAAGCATTTTAGAAGGATATGCACTGATGTGTACATCTGTGTCCCCAGATCCTGAGCAGAGGTCAGCTGGTGAAGTATGGCCGTTACAAGGCAAAAGGTCAAGTATTGATATCAGTGATGGAAACCGTTACCAAAAACATGCTGCCATCATTTCGCATCATAGCCTACTACCATACAAATGACAATGAAATGGTATCAGACTCTGTTTGGGTGGACGCAAAGGACTCCTGCATGGGCTCGGTGAGATACACAACAGTGATGCAGCTGAGTTTAAGTGGGCAAACAATACACCCATCCACAATAGGATTCATTTTATCTGCAACTGTTTTATCTCTCACAAATACAAGTATGCCTCCTCCTTTAGTTGAAGCTGGAATCAGCAAGATCTAGTTCATCCTATGAGCCTCGCAAGATGTTTGGTCTGAAGGTCACTGGAGATCCAGGAGCCACAGTGGGACTGGTCGCAGTTGACAAAGGCGTCTATGTCCTCAACAACAAGCACCATCTCAACCAGAAAAAGGTAATTGCTTTATCTTCTAAACTATTTGACAGGGGCCTTAGCTCCTTATTTGACCTTAAGTCAATATTATTTGGTTCTAACTGCATGCAAGCCTCTGATGCAAACACAGTGTTGTATCCAGTGTCTCCACTAAATCTGTGAAATGTAATTCATACAATATAGCTAACAGCAAGATGGTGTGTGTGCAAGCCTCTTAGGTGTGCTCCGGTACTTAAACAAATAGCACTACACCCCTGGTTATATCAGATATGTAATTTACTGGATTTATATAATGTTTTCATCCATCCACTTTCAAATTTTGCCTCTTACTCACCCATGCATACTCACACCGATAGCAGTAGATCAACAATTCAAGGTGTAGCCACCTGGAGATGTTCAAGTTTCAGTGTCTTCCTCAGGAACACTTCATCACATGGACGATCTGAGGATTGAACCACTGATTCTGGGATTAATGGATACCATGTTTTACCTCCACATGTGTTTTAGCCTTGTTCCTTGTCTGTTTGTATTTTCATGTGTGAATTACCTCCACTTTGCTCAGGTATGGGACATGGTCGAGACATACGACACCGGCTGCACACCAGGTGGAGGGAAGGACGGTATAAGTGTGTTCTCCGATGCTGGACTGTTGTTCCAGTCCAACATGGCTTCTGGGACTACGTACCGACAAGGTGATAATACATCAGTCTCCAGTCTAATTCTTTTCCCTCCACCTACTAAGCCCGTTCCTTCCAAATGTCACGTTGTCTGCTAGGAGCCAGGGTTAAGCTGAGGCAGGCAAAGCACATGATAACAAATACAGCTGAAAATGACTGCTTTAGTCAAATATGCATTAGTCCCTGTATACACCCTTCTCAGGCTTCAATATTGTACCAGTGAAATATCACTAATTATGTATGCATAGGCCATTTCTTTCTTTCTGGGAAACTCTGCTTAAATTAGCTGTATATAGTTTTGTATTTCTTTCAATATAATGCATTTAAAACCAGATAACCCTTATAATTCAGAAGTAGGTGGGACTTGGCTGCAGCCCCCATGCTCATGAAATACTTCCATTGTCATTTTGTGTGTTTGGAGCTTGTTTGTGTCGATGCAGCATGTTTTCTTGCTTGTCTTTTGTCTATTTTCATGTTGCAGTCCGTTGACTTCTCTCAGCCACCATACTTTTCCATGTTGGCCTCAACAGTCGACCATGGTGACCGCTACATCAGCTGTTCTTGCTCCCAACTGTCTTGTTAATGGTGTCAAAAATCACACCATCAATAATGTTTTTGTGAAATAAAAACCCCTACAACCTTCATCCTACCAGCTAATTAACTTTGATTTCAAGAATCTTCCATCAGCTATACCAGAAATCAAGTCTAGGTCTTAACTTGTTGGGTTCTGTTAAAGATCTAGTCTTGTTGCGTTTCCAGAATTGAATTGCCCGGCCCCCAGCAGGAGCAGGGAGAAACGATCCACTCCATTAAGGGATGTCACCGGCAGCTTAGGTAAGAGGCACAGCTCGAAACTAGTCGACCGTCCAGCCATCTTCTGCCACAAAGTCCAGGCTCTCGAAAAAGTTTATAGTCACATCTCGTGTTGACGACTTTCACAATATTCTTTTTCTCATATTTGATCTTATGACTTGAGTTTTGCCGAATTTGACTGATATAACATATAACTTTTTATATGTGTGTATAAATCCCTAACATAAATGTTGCTACTTTTTAACTATTCAGGTGACTTTAGCCTTTGATTGAGCAGCTTTTTTTTCCATGATAATCTGCAACACTGCTCGTATTCCATCCTTTTTCACCTTTGTGTGTCCCCACAACCCTCTTTCTTTCCAGCGAGTCAATATGAAGACCAACTTCAGCGTGACTGTTGTTTGGATGGCATTAGGGACGTCCCTGTTTCATACACATGTGAGATGCGCAGCGAGTACATTGGGGACGGTGAAGCCTGTGTCGAGGCCTTCCTGCACTGCTGCAAGGAGATGGAAAGCCAGCGAGCTGAAAGGAAGGAGGATAGCCTCCAACTGGCTCGAAGTAAGAGACGGACACAAGGGATGGAAGGAAGTCCTGGGTGGTTACTATCTGTGGTCATACTGCTAATTAGAATACAATAAAATGGTAACAAGTGTGATGATGGTTTAGGTGAAGAGGATGACAGTTACATGGACACCAGTGAAATTGTTTCTCGTACCAAGTTCCCTGAAAGTTGGCTGTGGACAGAAATCAAACTGCCTCCTTGCCCTAAAGACAAACACAACTGGTGAGTCAACAGAAATATTCACATCAAAATTGAGAGTACACAAAACGTACCATTTTTCTTTCATTTCAGTGACACCACATCATTGCAGAAAGATTTTCCTCTGCAAGACTCAATCACAACCTGGCAGTTCATTGGCATTAGTCTGTCAAGAACTCACGGTGAGGATTCAGTGATGAAAATCCATTTTGTATTTTAGTTGTTGTGGTGGTGATTTCCCTTGGTCTGTCCCTCACCGAGCTACACTGCTCTCTTAGCTATGTTGTTTCTTTCCTGTTCTCTTTCAAGGTATCTGTGTGGCCGAACCACTAGAGGTAATTGTGAAAAAGGAGTTCTTCATTGATCTCAGGCTGCCCTACTCAGCTGTCCGAGGAGAGCAGATAGAAGTTAAAACAGTCCTCCACAACATCAGCCCTGATCCTGCCACGGTAAGTCTGGACAGGACCGTACTTTTCATGAACCAATCTAGGGAAATACTTACAAACCTCTCTCACATGATAATGTGACCCTTCATAGAAGATTTGTTTAGGCTTCTATTCTAAGTACTGGAGCTGGTTACTTATTTAAGACACATGGTATTATTGTTGTTCTCCGTGTAACGACATAGAGTTCCTGAAATTGTTATCTCCGTCTTGTCTTCAAGGTGCTCGTGGAGCTGACTGAGACGGCACATGTGTGCAGCGCAGCTTCTAAGCGTGGGAAATATGTCCAGCAGGTTAAGGTTGGAAGGCAAACTACACGAACTGTACCCTTTGTAATTATTCCCACGAGGGAAGGGGAATACCACATTGAGGTCAAAGCAGCTGTGCGAGACTCATATCTCAGTGATGGAGTCCTGAAGACACTGCGGGTGGTGGTAAGAGCAACACACTCCATGTTGTGGGTTCAGAGCTTTTCTTCTATTGTCCACATCTAAATGATAAGGTTTAGAGCCTTTTTTTTTTCTTCAAATACATATTGTGTCTTACACTGCTACAGTTCAGTGAACTAAAAACATATTACACCTTCGCAGAAATAGCTGTGATTCCTGATGTCTGTCCCAACTGTTGTTTTTCCAGCCTGAAGGCATACTGATTAAACATCCCCAGACTGTAACTCTCAACCCGACAAAAAAGGGTTTCGGTGAGTTTACTTGTCAAGCAGCTGAAGCATGAAAAAAAAACATAATAATGTTGTAATCTCTTTTGTTACATTTTAATTTACTGGCCATTAATTACATAGTAGTACTACCAACAATTTTGAAAGTGCAAATAATCTGAAGAAGTCCCACCAGTAACTGACTACCCTCCTAAACTGTAGATTAAGCTATCCTTTCATAACATATTGTTTTTCAGTAATGTAGCGTTTGCGGCCCAACAATGTGGGCTAGCTAGCGGAATGACGAGGACACCGGTCCGTGACTGAAGATTTAACCGGAGAACCGGGTTTTATTCCCCTATTTTACAGGCTAATGACGGGGTTGGAGGAGTGCCCAAAACAACAAAGGCGGATAGGCGAAAACTGGCTAGCTAGTTAACTGCAGTGTGTGACAGCCTCTCTTCACAGGCTTTTTCCCCGAACTGCCTGCCTTTTTCCCTACACTTTTCCTCTTCTTCTCTGCATTTCTACAAAATGGCAGGATTAGGGTTGATTATTTGAAAGTTCTTGCCACAGTTTTTGGACATGAAAGCATGAGGGACATTAATGGGAACAAGTGACAACACCCGATGGGGTGCAAGAGCTTACATATCTGAGAGTGGCCATGCTTCAACGACTTTTCTGACAGGGCTAGAGGGATAAACGGTGGCTATGCTGCCTCTGGAGGTCAAAAACACAGCTCCAACCCTTGATTTTACTTCTACTTGGCCTGTTAATTAAAATCTTGCAACATTTTTTTATTATTTGCAAATTAAACCTAAATCTCTTTCTAACTTTTAGATGGCAAACATGTGGAAATTATCAACAGTAGAATCCCTGTGCAAGATTTTGTTCCAAACACACCTACGAGCACACAGATCTCCGTGATGGGTAAGATACGTAGATGGCGTGGTGTGTGGTAAAGTTTATTAACCAATCAGCCATAACATTATAATCACTGACAGGAGAATGACATTTATTACCTTGTTACAATGGCACCTGTCAGTGCTCGGGATATATTAGGCTGCAAGTGAACATTTTGTCCTTGCAGTTGATGTGTTGGAAGCAGGAAAAATGGGCGAGTGTAAGGATCTGAGCGTCTTTTTGGGTGTTTCCTGTCTGCAGTGATTAGTACTGACCAGAAGTGGTCTGAGCAAGGACAACTGACAACAGAGTCATGGGCGCCCAAGGCTCATTGATGTGCGTGGGGAACGAATGCTATGCTGTATCACAGCTTGCTCGTTCCTTGAGTGCCCACACTGAACCCTCTCCACCGCAAGCAGCTACAATCGGCACGTGAGCATCAGAATTTGACCACAGAACATTGGAAGGTTCTGTTAAATCATGTTTTCTTTTACATCATGTGGATGGCGGATTGTGTGTGCATCACTTACCCGCAGGAAGAGATGGCACCAGAATGCACTACGGGAAGAAGGCAAGCAGGTGGGGGTAGTGTGGTGCTTTGGGCAACGTTCTGCTGGGAAACCTTGGGTCCTGCCATTCATGTGGATGTTACTTTGACTCGTTCCGCCTCCCTAAACAATGTTGCAGACCAAGTACACCCCTTCATGAAAACAATATTGCCTAATGGCCTTTTTCAACAGGATAATGTGCCATGCCACACTGCAAAAATGGTTCAGGAATGGTTTGAGGAACACAACAACGAGTTCAAGGTGTTGACCTGGCCCCTAAGTTCCCCAGATCTCAATCCAATCGAGCATCTGGGAGATGTGCTGGACAAACAAGTCTAATCCATCCAAGCCCCACCTCGCTACTTACAGGCCTTAAAGAATCTGCTGCTGATGTCTTGGTGCCAGATACCCAGAGCCGTTTCTTGCAATATGCGGATTATGCGGGTGCATAGGGCCCCCGCACCACTAGGGGGCCCTCTCAAGTTGCAAGTCCAGTCTCAATATCTGAGGAGTGACCCAACGGAAAAGGTTTGAAAAGTACCTGTCACCTGGCCCGCTGATTGGTCAGATCTGCTCTCTACCAATTGGTCAGATCTGGTGTCTACCGCGTCGTGTTGCTATGATGACCAGTACTACTAAGCGAGGAGAGCCGAGGCGAGTTGCGCTGAGCCGCCGGTACCGGTCATTCGCGCCATGGTATCAAATCAAACCTATTCATCTGGTTCAAAAAAAAGAAGAAACTAGATGAAGAAAAACACTTATAGGATAAAGGTAAGGTTTGTTTTCATGATGTGGGGTGGAGGGGAGACCTAATGCCGAATCTTTAGCTAGCTTAAGTGTTTGCTTTAGGAAAGGGCTAAAATAAAATGTATATGTCACATGCGAATGCCATGAGACTGACTGACTGAAGTGACACCCGTGTTAGTGAATTATAGCAGGTCCAGTGCGTTGGCATTACATTTGGGAGGGAGGGTGTGTTGTTAGGCAGACCAGTGCATTGCCCGTAGGAAGTATGTATTCCTATAGAAAAGTGCGAGGTTAAGTAGCGTTTTCATGGATGGCCAAATGAGGCTGTGTTTGAAGGTGGGACGTCAGGGATATAATTGGCCGTTTTTGACTACTTTTGATTTTACCATTATATTTCACCTTAAAAACTATTTACCTTGCCTTGTTTGGTGTCATTATTTTCAGCACAGCCTCACATGTGTGACTGCACAGTTTCATTTTGACATGCTGTATTAACACAATGGACCTAAAATCACAAAGAAACTTAAAATCCAAGTACGAAAAAGTTAGATTTTTTTACTGTGAAAACCACAAATATGTTTAACGAACCACTTTTATTACTTATAATGCAAATATAAATTGTTGTTTGCTAAATTTGTGCATAAGTTTTTGAAATTTACAAAGTTATATATGTAACTATTTACATTTAAATGCAGGCAATGCCTCAGCTCCTTCCAGCTGCACTGCCTGCTCCACATTCAGCAGTCTCATTGTTATTGTTATTGTCATTGTTTTGACTCACAACACAAAAAAAACACTACACTACACACTACACCATATCATTTTGTGATTGATTGGTGTGGTGCCTTTTTCCACCAATAGGAAAGTGTTTTTTTGCTTGCAAACACTTCCTGCTTGCGTTTTCTTCCTGCACCAAACGAGCAGCAAACGTGACGACAATGTTCGCGAAAAAGTGTGGCGAACATTATTTATCATAACTCCGGTCGACTCAGGAGGTGGGGCGTGGGAGTAGGCTAGCAGCTAGCTACACACGAACATCCACAGATTCCGATTCCGGTTTGTTGTCCTTGCGTATCCGTATCTCCTCAGACCGGAACAGACTCGGTCCGGACTCGTTCAGTCTCAGTAATCCACAACAGTCAGTTTAGATGCACAATACAGGACCGAACCGCAGACACAATTCTGGTCCAGCTCGCACTGCTGCAGGTATAATTGTGTATGTGACGAATAAAGATTATCTATCTAAATCTGCTTGTTTTTTAAGGTGTGTCGTGGGGGTGGGCTTTGCATTGATTGACTCTGATGCGCACGTGGCTATGGTGGCTATGGTTGACAATGCTAGAGGAATTCATAAAGCATTTATTAAATAATTTATTAACGGTATCTTTGTAGTACAAATGTAGGAACCAGCCATTGTCTTCTGTTTCTCTCACTAGGAGGTGTGAGCTGCATGTCTGTGTCCCTCTCACCTCTGACCTCATCCCTGCCATGTGATAAGAGTTGGCTATATCCGGATGCCCCCGTCTTGCTTTTGACAAAGCAGCATGTAATGCAGGAATACACATTTTTAGCCTGCGGGAAAGAACCGTCCTCGAGTATGGTCATCAGACTAACCTCGTGTTTCTGGCCCTCCCCTGCGTTGAGAAAGACCCGAACCCTCTCTCACTCTTCATGAAGCCTATGATAACAGACTTTGGATTATCTGGCTCAGGAAAGCCTCATCCAGTCACTGGAGGAACATCAATGGTTCCTCTGTTACAACCGTCACATCTGGCATGTACAATTAAAAATGTCAACTAGTAAGTTATGACGCTCAAACCTGCAGAGTGTCTCCACACCCACAGCAAAAGAAACAAGAGCCTCCATTGTTCCCTTTAATACTGGAAGAGCCTTAGATTGTAAGCTCTTCCCTCTGAAACAATATATCTGTAATTAACTTGATGAGACCTTAAA
>OMLP01043173.1:0-15678 GCA_900302685.1 Spondyliosoma cantharus | reverse complement strand
ATACTATTTTAAAATAGAATAAAAAATATTTTTAATACAGCGTAAGGTTTTTATCTATTATATTGCAGTTCTGATTAAGCACTGTATTAAAATCATTAGGGACAGGGCCGGCTCGAGCCCATTTGGTGCCCTAGGCGAGATTACTTACTGTTAAGTTTGTTGTGTCATTCTACGTAATTTAGTAAATGAATTAATAAGGTTTGATATAAAGTAGGTACTGTACAAATAAACTTTATTTTATTTGCCTAAAACCTAAATTTACTGTACAGTCACAACAACAACAACAACAGAGCAGTGCGTAAGAGACCACAAACAATTGGCTGAACTTGCTTGCTTCAGAGAGTGGTGTGGATGTTGCATCAGAAGGCTCCTCTCTCTCCAGCAGCTGTCAGGGGCGTCTGGAAATATTTTTTGAGCGCATCTAGACAGACAAAAAGTAGATTCACTTATTACTGTACAAGCAAAAATAAAAATAAAAAATACAGCAGAAAGAAAAGGACAAACAACTGTTGCGGCTTGCAGCAGTTAAGTGGTGTGTTCAACACAACATTTAATGTTAACTTATAATAAAAGATTCACTACCATTTCACATTAAAGAACACAGAGTACAACCTGCACCGGAGGCGCATCCGGACGGGTTGGCCTCTACTTTGATTCATGATTCATTTATCCTTCTTAGTAAGTTAGCCATCAGTCATTGTCTAGCGCGTTAAGCCAGCGTTGCTTTATTTCAACCTAGCTAGCAAGCTAATACAAATGAAACGTCTTCACAAAAAACGGCATTTTAAAAAGAGATGCCATAATGACATTACCTTTATATTGGGACTTCTTCTCCTTCTCCTCTTTTCTTCTCTTTCGGTACTGCGCACCCGAGGGCGTTGACGGCCGGTTCATCTCACAAAATATCAAAACATAACCTGTCTGTCACTGAATGGTGTGTATCCAGGGCTTGAATAAGAAGTGTGTGGTGCTTGATCTGGATGTTGGTGGTACTGACGGGCGGCTGTTAATTTAAAGGATAAATTCCCCCTAAAAATGAAAAGCTGCGTGAAGTTTCGTATTCAACAAAACATTTCTGGAGCTTCACCTCAAAACAGTGTTGCAGCATTCTCCTAAACAACAGAAGTAGATGGGGGCTTGTTTTAATACTAAAAAAAAACAAAAAAAAAACAGCTGAAAGAATACATAAAGTGTGTCCACACAGTGAGTAGATAATGACTGAATTTATCCTTTCAGCCTGAAATTGATGCAGGTTGTTCAGATTTAATACATTTATTGTTATGAGAAAAATATTTACAGAACAGCTACAGAATTGAGCGTCAAATTAAACTAGGAGCAGGAGAATTACTTACAGAACATCCAACAACTTGGACGATACTCGTAGAAGAACATTATCTGTATCCGATACTTGTTTCAGCTGTGCACTTGCTTAACCGTAGACATTAGGCGCCGTCCAGGGACTGCTGATGAAAATTAGCTCATTACCTAACTTACTTTGGCACATTTTACATTATTGAGAGGTGTTGGTTTAGGTACATTGTTCATGGTACATACGTAAATGAATAATAAATCAAATGAAACAGAGAAAACATTTTAATTACAGTCTTGCAATACAAGACAGGGAGTCATCAGAGAGGACTTGTAAACTAATGATCTGCTCCATCTCCTCCTTCTCAGACGAGTGCATCCTGGGGGTCAATTTTGTGATGAGGACATTTGAGGCCGAAGGCAGCACTTCTAAAGTCTTTGTCACTGTCTGCGTTCTACTTGTCCTCTCTGTGGGTGGAGGGATCTTCATCTTCCTTAATGCTCGGTCTACATCACTCGCCAGCGGACCCAAAACCAAAGCTGGAGGTTATGAGAAGCTCAACACCAACGGAGACATTGCCTCAAAATCCACCGACTCTCCATTCGGGGAGTACAACGACAGAATCATCGAATGTGAGGAAGATGCGGAGGACGAAGAGGACGATATTGTGTACATGTCACAAGATGGGACGGTGTATCGGAAGTTCAAATATGGACTCTTGGATGACGATGAGATTGGGCTAGAGTATGATGATGAAAGCTACTCGTACAGATGAAAAGAAAGCACCAAAGACCTGAGTGGAGAAGAGTAGCTCTTCCTTTTGCATCACTTCAGTCTAAACATGTTGTGAAAATTGTTTCTTCGTTTGGAAAGTGCTTGAACCAGACGTGCGACTGACTCTTCAGACACCTGATTTCTATTTCATTCTTCATTGTTTTTTGGCACAATCAGCAGGCGGAGCAGGCGAAAACACGATTGTTGAGGCGTAATCAACTTTTTACATTGGTCCAATAGCTAATATCTAATTGTGCGAGTCTTAAAACCAAGTGAAGCCGACATTTTACTTATGACAAATGATGTCCAACCATCTCCAACTTAATATCTTGCCACAGCTGTTTGACAGTATAAACTTACAGTTGTTTGCTACGACTACTTCTATCTCTCTCAGCGCGAATGGCAGTAGTAAAAAGGGGCCGCATAAAATGAGCTTATAGTAATTTTTCTCTCTCCAGCTTGCACAGATACATAAAAACCTGAGAACACACATACATGAGGTTCTCTGAAGATCTGGTCCAAGCCTGGCTACATCTATTTAATCTATAACAAAAATACAATTAATCATATTACTAGTGGTGGTGTCGAGTTAGTCAGCAAACCTGCGTTTTTTGATCGTTAAAGCTGCTACAAGGTTGAATGTTGATGTTTTTCTGGTGTAATCTTTTGCTTCAACGTCAGTAATTTTGGTTTACTGTCAGATTATGTAACCTACTCCTTTGATTGAGCGTTTCTAATACAGGCACACAGCCGTACAAAGAATGTTCCTGTTTGAGTCACTGACAATCCCATTAATGTGTTCGTTTACGTTTTCTAGATAAAACACATCATTGAAAGAAAATTGAATATGTTCGCCTGGTTTAACGCGCTTGTAAATCACTGTAATATCACTGCCAGTATTTTGCTGGTCGAACTTTTCTTTGTTTAATTTGTAAAATGGACTGTGTATCACACTGCAGGAGTCGCCTCAGGATTCAAAAACAATATTTACACTGAAGCAGCATCTCACCTGTGACACTGTGTGGAACTGTTTGGAGGAACAGTTGTTCTCAGGGTTTCATCTCATTCAGTGATATACTGGCATCTGCACATCTGGGCATGTGTCCAGTTTTGTGCTCTTAACACAGTAGAAAGATGCAGCAGAAGTGATTTATTAGGACTTTTCTTTATGCAAAATATTTTTTTGTTTTAACTCTGCTCTTATGTTCTGACCTCAAGGCTGTGAATAGCAAATAACATTTTTTCTCTACTCTGTTGAGGTTACCTGTGTGCTCGTTTCATAATAAAATTGGAATTTGATCTGTGTCGTAAGTGTGCAGGCTTGTTTAATGTTTGTGTTATGAATTAACCTGCAGACGTGCTCTTCTACAGAGATGAGTTACGGAAGATTTGGGGAAGGACTGCAAACAAATCAACACACAGGTGACTGTTGGCTGTTGCCTGTAATCTCTTGAGTTCACATGTTCATACTGGATCTGTTGTGTGATCGAATTATATAAGCAGAAAGCAGAACATACCAGTCAATTTAATATGCATAATTCTTATACAAACTCATAATGAAGGGCCACTCGAGAACAATCGAAACTTATTCCCAGTTTTCAGATTCCAAATTGTTCTAAGTAATTAACTTCTTCAGCACATTAGTGCTTTTCTATATAACAATTACCCTCAGTTGCTCGCAGAGCCGGCTGAGTCCAGTCTCTTATCTCATACTAAACTCAACAAATAGACATCGACATCCGTCACTGAACACCCTTCACAAATGTTGACATTGGGTACCTTGGCAGTTAAAATCAACTCTCTGGACTTCAGCTTTTGTTCTTGCACTTCCACTGATATTCAGAACAGATTCATTAACAGACTTGTTATGAAATTAAAGGAAAATCTGGTTTATTCTTAATGCCCACTTTCACTCTGCGTGTGCTGAAAATGAAATTTACAGAAAATGTGAACCTTTTAACTGCACATTTACCAAGGGCGCTTGTAAAACAACTTAAAGAGGATTTGTTTAACTTTTAGTATTTGACAACATTGTAGCTTTCAGAGGGAACAGGGTACAATATCCGCCCTAGAGAGATCATATTTTTCATGTAATTGCATGTGTTTAAAGAAATTATTAAAACATAAAGATTTGTATCTTTGCATATTTGCAGATGTTAAGACAATAACATTCAGGCAGGTATACAACGATGCAAGAGTCCCAATGAGATTCTTCGGCTGTAAAAACAATTAAAAAAAAAAATCTTGATCAAACTATTTATTTGATGAAATCATATATAACACAAGAATGAAAACATAAAACATGTGCGGAAGATGTAATTATATGTGCAGTAACCCTGGTCCCTGTGTAAACCAAAACAATTAATTGCAACAAATATGCCCGGAACACATTTCACCTTCCTGCAGTGGGGTCAAGTGTGCTTATCCTGAAAACTGTTTGACAGATCTGAAGAATCAGCACATTACATTTGAGAGTTACAGTGACATTTCTTCCGTACATCAAGTGCTTTAAAACATGACCATGATGGATAATGTAGTATTCAACATGAAATAAAAGCTTTATATAGCATTTTAAATACTGCTTTCTCTGTTGGCTTTTTCATTATCACATAGGCCTCACGTTCTTAGAATCTTTCCTTTTTAGTAAAGAAAATTAACTGTTCTAAATGAAGTTTCAGTCATACCTTTTACTCCGGATAACACTCTTAACAAACCAAATTACTGTACAGACTTAAAATCCATGATCACATTGCTGGACTCATAAACTTCATTCATTTAAAATAAGTATTTACAGGGGTTCAAAGAACTTTACACACTTGTATGTTCAAAGGTTTCATGTCATTTTCTTTGCAAAACAGGTCCGCACACAAACGGTACTCCTACTTACATTATTTTGTCAACGATTTTTGAATATGATTGGTTGAATTTTAAAAAAGAACTGTAATATAAATAAAGAACATTTTGTTTATGGCAGGGTTTTCCGTTCCGAGATTCTGCATCATCATTAAACATTTTTATGGTATAAGTTTCTATTCATACACCTCAAAAGACTGTTGCCCAGACTATAGAATTAGTAATAATAATAAAAAATAAATCATTTTCCATCCTTCAAGCCTATCCTTAAATCATGTTTTTGTACACTGTTCAATGAATAACCATGCTGCTGGTTATTAAATAATTCTTGTACAGCATGAAAAAAAACAAAAAAACAAAAACAAATCCCATCTCGGGTTTGATGTGACAGGGTGATTCATTTTTAAACACGGCTTGTGACACAAATACAAGGTGACAGACACTTTCTCAAGAGGAAAATGAAAGAATGGATTCTTTAATACCATTGATGCATAAAGTCATCCAGTGTTTCTGTCACAGATAATAATGCCCAGACTCTAACCATCTAGCGCAGGCACAAAACACAACAACAGATAGTATAGCAGTGTTGTCTATATAGTCTATAGTGTTGTATAGTGTTGTGTGTGTGTGTGTGTGTAGTATGACCTTGGCTATGAAGTATTCAGGGTAGAGTTTATGATCTATTTGTGTCATTTGTCATATACAGATGGTTACAAATCTGCCTCTATTTTGTGGTGAGCCATATCCCAAAATCTACATTTTAAAAAAGGTACCTTCTCACATGAAAGATTCCAGATTATACAGGAGGACTACTGAGATCCAAGAGCTTCATACACCGTTACGCTGTTTGATTAGGCAACTGGTCTAAATATATACAGATCCATATCTTCTATGAAGTGGTTGGATGTCTGCAACAAACCCGTACAGGAAGTTGAACAGCTCTTTAAAACACAGATCAACAAAGTATATGAAAAATAGAATTTAAAAAAAAAAAGAAAAAAAAAAAAAGAATTGGCTGTTAATGATAAGGTCCATGTGCAGCCACGGTGACAGCAAATACATCTCAGAACAAGGGTGTGGATTTTAATGAGTACATACACACACACACCCACCTGTGTGTATACAGAAATGTGTGGTTCCTCTGGCGTGTGAGTGTTGTGCTGCAGTCACAGCCAGCTGTCAGTGACCATTCATAATAGTCTGTGACGTGGATGCAGTGGTGGGGGGCACAGCTGAAGACGAGCTACGAACACTGGTGAAGAAGTTGTCTTCTCTCAGTTTGAGATGTTCTGGGAGCTCCAGCTTGACCTTGGCCTCCTCGATGTCATTGTTGATGGCCGTAATAAGGGCTTCTATCATGACAAGAGACAAGACAGAGATGAAGACAAGCAGAAAATAAATCAGAGAGGACAGGGCGAGTGTGTGCGAGAGGTGCAAAGAAATACAGTAATGATATGTATAAGAAATGGGCGACTCGTGGCAGGACAAGGTGAAGAACAGTAAGATCAAATCCGTAGGCATGGGAATCCTCAGATATTTGACATAGCCACACAAAGATGGGAGCTTGTGTGTGCAAGCGAACGTACGTGTGTGTGTGTGTGTGTGTGTGTGTGTGTGTGTGTGTGTGTGTGTGTGTGTGTGTGTGTGTGTGTGACAGATGTGTCTTACCAAGTGAGTCGTAACTTCTCTCTGGACGGATGTAGCCCACCATGACAACACTGAGAATCTCTCCGTAAAAGTCTTCTTTGAATGTGTGAATCACATGGGTCTCCTAGAACATAAAAAAACCCAACATACTTTTTACTTCTGTGTTGTGTTGTGTGTTGTGTTATTAAATCAGAAAGTATTAGAATGTCTTACACACAGCCCTGCACCTGAAATTAATAAAACTGGGATGTTGCTACACAGTATGACCAAAGTACACAACACTGTTTGAGGTGGACAGCACCATTTAAACATACTTCAAGGAATTATAATTTTGCTTAAACCTTTTAAAAACATAACATTTCTAACATTACACCAACAAGTATCAACAAAACACCAAATTCTCATTCTTCCACTATGGCAAGGCTACCTGTGTGTGGGTTGTACATTTCTACATGAATGAAAGTAGAAGTTTTTCAACTAAAACTGTAACTGTATAACGTATATATACAGTGGTTTAACTCAGAGGACATGAAGTGGACTTTCCCAGCTCAACACACTCCATGATGGGCAAACACAAAAATGTCTATTCTCAGTAGTTTACAGGATTTTCCAACCACACTGGTCAGCTGACTGTTGCCGAGCTAAAGAGTTGTTAAGTACTTCCCCAGAGTCATAACTAACTAAAACTTAATTTGTTGCAACATTTTTCTTCCTGTTTGACCCCACAGGGAAAGTACAAATAAGTATCGAAATATTGAAAAGATCCATTCAGTCTAACATCCAGATTTCCTGGAAATGTTAGCGAAACAAATTAGTGTTTAAATACAATTAGTCCTGTTTGAGATGACCTCTGCCATTTAATCCATTTTTCTTGAATCATGATGGAACGAACCACAAAAATAGGAAACCTTTGTAACCTGTTAAATCTTCCTGAAAACTGAGGTAAACCACGTCTCTCCCAGTACTGTATTTTATTATGAAGAGAATTATGCAAATATTTCTCTTCCCAGTAAAATATACAATCAAATGAGACAAACCACAAACAAGTCTCAGTGTTTCTAACATTCTGGGACCAGCATTCATGTGCAGCCATGAATGAAACCACGTTGATCGATCAGTTATACTTTAATGAACGTATGAATTACTTATGAAAAGATGTTTACTGTCTTTATATTTGTGCAGCCCTTGAAAACACTACCTCAATGAGCAGTTATTCATTCATTTTCAATACAAATGTTCTTTGTGTCACTGTGGGAAATTGGATTTCCGGCCAAAGTGGGCTTGTGACCATATTATCACTGCCAGGGATTGTTAAAGACCATCTATAATTGTCTAAATAGATTTCTCAGTGAGACACCAAATGGTTTGCAATGAAAGCTGCTTTTTTACTAACCATGGACTTCTTAGTATTTTTGTAGTAGGGGTTCCAGCCAATGCTCATCACCATTTTGTAGACATCCCCATTACCAACGCAGGCCCAGCCATAGTAGATCCCTGTGCTGATATCTGCTGGAAGATTGTCCACCACAGGGTCTGGAAAGTTGGCTGGAGATGGCAAAGAAAAAGGGAGGAACAGTCAGAAGGAGGAGAGGAAAAAAAGGTTAGCAGATAGAGAACAGCTCCTCCTGAACTCAAGTTGGTGTTTTACAGGAGGGCACTACAGAGCAAATGAAAGTCATTTTTTAACCAGAGTTTTTTTGTTTTTTAATTTTTGAGGTTGCAAGATGGCGGCGCGCACAGACGCAGCGGCTCGCAGCTCTGTGTTTTTTCTACACTGATCTACACATTTATTTTTTTTTATACTTACACTGCACTACTGCCTTGTACTTTTTTTACTATATTTTATGTCGTGTGAATACTCGGACGCTGCTAAAATTTCGTTGTACAATGTGCAATGACAACAAAAAGGATTGTGATTCTGATCTGATCTCTTACTGGCTGTTTAGATAACCTCAGCTAGACAATTCTCTTTAGAAATCTTCCATTACATCTGTGGAATTGAATTTGTTACTTTGGGCAAATGAAGCTCTGCACGGTTAGACAAAAGCCTCCTCTGTAACAGCTGACATTAATTTGTTTAAAAAGGATTTACTTACATGTTCTTTATATCAAATGAACTTTAGTGTTTCAGGACAAAGCAAGCTGCCTGTCTTTTTTTATTTAGTGTCTCTTATATCACCTTTAAGATTTGCAGTACTTCCAAAAAGGGAGTTTGGCCAATGAATTATATGGTTTGACACTCATTTTGGAACTAAATATTTTTGCTGCTTATTAATTGTCTTTATGCTTACTTATGTCCTTTCTCAGAGTAAATGTCAGGGTAATATAACGACAGTAGAACATATATCACAACAAAGTTCAGATGTTCTTCTCAAAATGATGTTGATATTCTTCAGGTGACAACGTCGGGGGGGAATATTTGATTCAGTATTTATTTGCAAATGTTTTATCAAGATACGACGTTTCCACACATTTCTGGAAATTGCTCTCATTACACAATAGCGTCGCTCATATGACATTATCATTATCTGTGAAGATCTCTTGTGTAAGTACTCAACTCATATTGCACCGCAGCAGCAAAATGACGCACGCGTAGAACGTAAAACGTGTCGTCATACATGATATTCACCTGGTAACTGCAAACGAACATGAATGGGCAGTAATCAGTCTGAAATCATCTGACAACAGTGTTATCTTAATTATACAACTTTGCCCCCTCTTCTCTGGCTCAGCGTTATTTAAAAAAAATAAACAACGATTCAGACAAGCCTGACGTTTTCTAAAGCAGGCTATGGGTTCTCGTCAAACAGATAGTAACAGATTAATAACTCACCTGTGGGAATTCCCAGTTCTTTGCTTCCTCTCCCAAAGCCTCGAATGACCTCTCCACGGCAGAAGTACGGGAGGCTCTTCATGACTAAATTCACGGTAACGGTCGTGGCTGGCTCTCTTAGATGGACGGTGCCGAATGACCTCGAACGACACAAGGAAGTCCGACTGGCTAATCAGCAACTACTACGTTACTCCGTTGGCTAGCACTTCTTAGCAGCTAACAAAGCAGAATTCTTACCCTTCAAAAGAGTCAAAGTCCGTCCTTGTGTTTGGCTATAGCTTCACCTGGCTGGCTAGCTCGACCGACTCAAAGTTGAACGTTACTCAATCAGTTCATCAGCGATGCTAGCTGAGCTAACTGCCGTTAGCGTCATCAGAGGCACCCCGTACCTGAAACGGTTGCATCCAAAGGTGCTGGTTGTACAGAAGTTACTCGAAAGACGACAGTCTTGCTCTCCCTGAAGGTCCAGTCGTAGTATGACGGAGAAATGAGGCTGTGGTGCTCATATAGAGCCGGCTGTTACATGTGTTGAACACATCTGCGTACGTAACGTTCCTGCTGATGTCATTGACCGCGTGACCAAAGCAGGCATATGTCACATGTCGCCTTCAAGTGTTGTAGGAAAAAGCGGATGAGGCATTCAAAGACCCATCTGGGGAATTACACCGCTAAAATTCAGCCGAATGTTTTCAGACTCGAAAAACTGCAGTGTTGCCCCAGAGAGGTGAGTGTCGATGGCAAGTCTACAAAGGAGTGCACTTGGCTATACCGTTACATCAGATAGTATAGTGCACATTGATAAAAAGTTTATATAAGTGTATCAAGTTTTACACAAAGATATATTGCATACATACAAATGTAAGAGGGACATGTTGTAATGTTGTAATCAAAATAAAGCCAATTTTACAATGCTACCAAGTGCCAAGGTGTGTATTCCATTCCATTACCTGAGACAAAAGGCACTGGCTGAGCTACCTGCTTAAAATGATTAAACTAATTTAAATAGTTCTATGTATACATTATCTTACGTTATGCACATTTGCAGTGTAATAAAAGCCCATTGCTGGTAATCCATCAGTACATCTTGTTATTTCATTAGTCAATTTAATCAATCTGCTAAAAAAAAAAAAAAATATGCTCCTTTGTGCATTTCCTGTGAAAATGGCTTCTTGTCAGCCCTCTTTAGGGTTTTTGCCAAACATAAAGCTAAAAACACACAGGAATGACTTCAAACCATCACTTTCAGGCATACAAACCATTCTGCAAAAACCCATGTGGGGGGAGGGCTTAAAAAAAAAAAAAAAAAAAAAGATTCTACATTTAATAGTGTGCAGCATGTGCCTTCTGGTGTGAGGTCATAAAAAATATCCCCCTGATCATAGCGGATTCATGCAGATGAGTGAAATTTAAATGACCCTCCCTCACCTCTTCTTTACATCCTGTACACAAATATGTGTCACAGCAGGTGGGACAACAGCACCATCGTTAAATACGCAGATGACTCAGTAATTGTTAGCCTGCTCCAAGACAGCTAAACTGGTCATGGTCCGGTTATCAGTGACTGTGTTGAAGGGTGTGAGGCATCCCACCTTCAACTAAATGTAGCCAAGACAAAGGACATGCTCATTGATTTTAGAAAAAAAAAATCCAGACACAAGAAATCACATCAATCAATGGTCAAACTATTCAATGTGTGCAATCTTTTAAATACCTGGGAACGATTATAGACTCATAACTCACATTTGAAACTAACTGTGAAGCTGTGTGTAAAAAGGGGCATCGGCGCTTGTTCTGTTTGAGGAAATTGAGTTGCTTCCACATTGACAAATCCATCATGACCCTCTTTTACCATGCGTTTATTGAATCAGTTTTATTATTTGCACTAACAGCCTGGTTTGGGAACCTCTCTTTGAAAAATAAAAGCTCACTCAACCAAATAGTAAAGTGGTCTAGCAGGCTGATTGATGAACCACAGCTCAACACGGAGACCTTGTATGCAAAACAGCTACAGCGCATATGTGGTTCAATTTTATATGACAGTTCAAGATTCAAGATTCAAGAAGCTTTATTTATCCCGAGGGAAACTGCTGTGCAACAGTTTCAATACAAAGGTGGGAAAATAATACAGAGTTAGAGTACAAATAAGCTGACATAAAATAAAACAAGATAAGATAAATAATAAAATAAAGGCTAACTTAACATAAATCAAACAAGTAACTAAATGTAGCAAAAATTGCAGTAAAACGTAGGTAGAACAATATACAACAATACGCACAGTGCAGTTTAGCAGCATAAATTGAAATAAAATAAGTACAAACTAAATAAGTGATAAGGAGCGATTGGGTAAAGTGGTAACAGCGGTAAAAGTAATACAAATTGTGGCAGCATTTGTTAGCAGCATAAATTAACTAAGGTACAGTACAACTAAATAAAGTGATGAAGTGAAAATTGGTTAAAAAATAATATAAAGTGACATTTGTTCAGGGCACAGTGTCTCCACTGTCCCTCTCGCGACCGGAGGTGGATGAGTTATAGAGTCTGATGGCCACAGGAAGAAAAGACTTCCTCTGGCATTTGTGTTACACCAGGGGGGGAATGAGTCTGTCGCTAAAGGTGCTTCTGCACCAGGTTAGCACCTGGTGGAGAGGGTGAGCGTTGTTGTCCAGGATACTGTGCAGTTTACACAGCATCCTCCTCTCAGACACCAGCTGGACCCCCAGGACAGAGCCAGCCTTCCTGATGATCCTGCTGATCTTGTTGGTGTCTGCTGCCCTCAGCCAGCTGCCCCAGCACACAACAGCAAAGAAGATGGTACTAGCTACCACCAACTGGTAGAACATCTTCAGCATGATGTTACATATGTTGAATCACCGGAGCCTCCTCAGGAAATAGAGTCGACTCTGGCCCTTCTTGTAAACATGTTTTTCAGAAATGTCGCCCCCGGGATCTGCACCCATGAGTGCAGCCTCTCTAATCGTCTAAGCAGAATGGCTTGAGACTTGCATGCTGAAAGGGAGCACAGATGCAGTAAACTGAAACTAGCAGCGGCACTTGAGACTTTAGTTACATACTGTCTGTAATTACCTGACAAAAAAAATTTGGAATAGGTTACCATGTGATCTTTGTGGTCAAATCAAGCTGTGCCTGCTTTTCAAGTTTAGCTCTGTCATAACAGACTGATGAGACGCAATCATTCCAGTCAGATCCGCAGCACAGGTAGGAGGAACATGTACTGTTGTTCAGACACCAGAGTTTAAAACATTAAGTTTGTGTATCTTCATTTAAATTTTGCTTAAATATTGTGTAGCTCTAAATATTATCACATTTTCTTTTTAAAGTTTAGAGTTATAGGGACTTTAAAATTGACATTTCTGTGCTGTAGAGCCACATCAGTGCTGCTCTCATCAATTTGTGTACATAATCACTGAATAGAGGGTGTTTTCTTACAGCAGCTTTTAAAAATGTATTAAGTAAAACTTGGATTGTGGACAGAAATATCTGGGAGTCAGGGTCAGCATCAGAATAAGACTGAATATTACTGAACATAATGGATTTTCCTTCTGGACTTCAAAAAAGCCACTTCTCGAGCTGTAGGCACAGTAACAGTCTGACGCGAATGACAGGAGATGTGATCCGTTTCAATACTTTTAATAAAAAATCAAAGTCAAAATCAAATTAAAGCTGCAAGCAGCGATGAACGGGCCCTCGCTGTCCACACGCATCGGGGTGTGCCGCGTAGATGTCTTCAGGGCAAGACCCTCTATATGTTTGAGTAATTTGGAGTAGATGGCAAATTAGATGTGGAAGTTATACTAAGTTGATGGTTTTATGGCGAAGCATGAAAATGGAGCGCGCCACCAGGTGTGACGTGGGTGAAAGGTTTTGATAAGTCGTGTCCACAGATGCTACTTGCAAATCAGTCAAATGGCCTAGCAGGAGTTGGAAACAGTAAGTTTATAATTGTTTCACAGAGCTTTAGTGGCTCATGGGGAAGTAGTCACCTGGGTTTCATGTCAATCAGACAAACCAATGTATAGATATGCAACACTGTGTTTTGAGCAAAATGTACAGGAAGTTGTTATTTAATAACTTGAGTATTGTTTGGAATATAAAAATTCTTTTAATAACATTTTGTCAGGATAGTCCACAGATGCTGTGTGCAAAGTTTCGTGCAAATCGGTGGAATGGCCTGGGAGGAGTTGGAAAAAGTAGGTTTGCGACATTTCGCGAAAAAAAAAAACGGTAGGCGGAAATGGGCGTGGCCTATATGGATATAAGTTTTTTGAATGTGCGACAGAGTACATGAGAGTTGTAAGCCAAAATGGTGAAATTATTGGGCAGGTGTGACGTATATTCCAAGTTTGGTGAGTTTTGGGGCATGTTCAGGCAGTGAAATGATGCGATCATTTGGGAGAAAAAAATTGTCATTCGAAAAACAATAGGGACCTCACTGCTCGGGCCCGAATTACAGTCTGTCACATGGTAGAAAAGTATATGCTCCAGGGCCTGCCACAGCTCTAATCATCAGTCAACTGCGCACATGACTCAACAAATTAAAGGTCTAGTATACCAGTTTTATCAGTGAGGGAGCAAAAAGTAATATTAATCAACATAAGTTTGTTTTTAAATCTTTTTACTTAAATTTTCATCTTGTGGCTCTTACACTGAAATTAACTCATTTATTTGCGGCTGACTAGGTTTTTTCTTCATCACAAGGACTAAGGTGCTTTTTGAAGAGTTTCTTTGCTATGAGGATTAAACGATGACCAGATAAACCAGTTGTAGCGGCATGGCTGTGTTTTGCTTGTCACTAGGAGGTAATGTGTGAGCAGAGTTGTGGGTGTGTGTGCGTGCCACTGGGGCTGATTGCCTGATGAGTGCCACCGGCGTTGTACTGGGAATTGTTTGCTTGATGCAGAGAGAGGAGAGGCAGGATGCTGATATTTTTGTTGACCGCTAAAGCTTTTACCATCACATAGCCCATTACTGCAAGTCCATCCACAATCTGTATCCACAAAGTATTTTCATTGGATGGATAAAATAAACACCCTTGAACTGCAGTAACGGCTTCACGTTTCCTTGCTTGGAGTAAGCGCGTCGGACAGATCCCTGTGTTCCCCTCTCAGTTACTAATCTGGGTTTTGATAGTCACGTTACACCAGTGATCATATATATGATGTGATGAAGTGGATCGGTTTGGCCAGTAATCAAATGAGATGCCTTTGTTACGGTTTACCTGCGGTAATGCCTGATGGTGGATTTTGATAAATGTTCAACAAGCATTTGAGGAGAAGCGTAGAATTGGAATGAGTTCAAACCATCACTGTCAGTAATACGAACCATTCGGCAAAAACCCATGTGGGAAGAGGGCTTAATGCAGTTGATACTGTGCTTTTATATGTTATTACATTGTATTCGCCTTGACATCAAAGGTATTATATTAGTGATCAGTGTAAAAAAAGAAAAACAAGATTCTACAATTGGTAGTGTGCAACATGTGTATCCTGGTGTGGGGTCCTAATGTTTTTTTTGAGTGGCTTGAGACCTGCATGGTGAACAGTGCACATGTGACAGTGAAACTATCAGCCACACCTGCATTGACAGAGCATGAAACGTTTTTGGCAGACTGCCACAAATCTTTTGGTCATATCAAGCTGTGCCTGTATTTCAAGTTCACAGGTGTAGTTACAGTCAGATCTATTGTTTAAAAAGTCACAGCTAGGAGGAATGTTTACAGGTTAAGCAGAGTAAAATAGAGCGTGACACAGAGACACAGAACAAACAAAAGAAAACTCCCAAACAACTAAAATGAGTTTCCTCTGTGTTTCCTAAAAGATTAGAAATCTAATTTTCTAGACAGTTTAGAGTTACAGGAACTTTTCACATTGTTGACATTTCTGTGCTGCAGAGCTGCATCACTGCTGCTCTCATCAATTTGTTTACGTGATCACTTAACCGTGGAGGGTGAGTTTGTTTTTCCCTGAGGCCAGGTTTAATTTTCCTTTAAGCTGCGCTAAGTTATATTTGTTATAATGTTTTTAATACAAGGAATGCTCATGCAGTAAAAGAGAGAAGAAATTCCCTGCCCACTTTATCCAGTGAGGGCAGAGAACTCCAGAAAGAATCAGAATAAGACAGAATATTAGGTTATAATAGGTTTTTTTACGTCACAAGGACTAAAGCGCTTTTTTGACAGTTTCCTATCTATGAGGGTTAAATGATGATCAGATAAACCGGTGACCATGTATATAAGCTTTAACAA
>OMLP01043167.1:0-10823 GCA_900302685.1 Spondyliosoma cantharus | reverse complement strand
CTGACACGCCCCCTTCATATGCTGCCCATTTGGGCTAAATTAATTAAGCCCAAAGGCTGACCTTCGACCAATCACAGCGCAGTAGCAACAGTACAGTGACCTTCGACCAATCACAGTGCAGTAGCCACTGTACCGTACAGTGAGGCTAGTTCTTAGTAGAACGTGGAGAGCAGGAAGTGAGCAACTGTAGTATGGCGGGCGTTAGCATGAATATGAACACTGAAAGTGACGCAAATTGCCATCACAACCCCCATGACATCTGCAGAGTCAGAGAGGTGTTTCAGTACACTGAAGAGGATCAAATCCTTTCTTAGAAGTACAATGGGACAGGACAGGCTAAACGCACTGGCTATGCTGTCCACTGAGCGGGACTTCATCCAAAAATCAGCGGACTTTAATGACATGGTGATTAACCTGTTTGCATCACAGAAAGGCCGTCGATGTGAGCTGCTTTTTAAATAAGGTATGCCCAGCTCTGAAACAACTCTCTCTTCTACAAATACTATTATTTTTGCTTTGGTTTTGTAAATAGTTGTATTTCTGGTACAGAGAGAGAGAGAGAGAGAGAGAGAGAGATTTTCGGCATCAGGCCATTCTTTTGGATATGACCCCCCAGTGTTGCCATAGAGCACTAATTAAATAATAAGCAAGTAATTTTCACCTGGGATTATTAAAGTATTTCTGATTCTGCTTCTGATTCTATAGCAAAGTATACACTGCTGTTGCTGCAACTTGATGTGATGCTACTGCTGTTGCTGCTGTTGCTGCTGTGTGAAGTATTGATAAATGTAATGCATTCGTTAGCCCACCTACCCAAAATCACCACAAGCCGTCACTGATGAATGTTATCAGTTGTCAGACAATAAAGTGAGTAACATGACAATAGCTCATGTCATGATTTAATTCAGAATGTGCTATCTAATTAACTGTTACGGTAGGAAGACAACAATGGCGATGAGGATTTTGGATTTAGAAAGCTGAGTCAGCCTAGGTTTGGTCTTCCATGGACACACGTGCACCTGCAGCAGGTTGGCAATCAGAGCCTGCTGACAAGTCCTGCTCTCCATGCCACCTGCTGCCAGATGATTCCGTCAGCCCGACGTGGTATATGGCTCAGCACGAATAGCCTTCTAGTGATCTACTAGTGTTATTGTGTGTTTTCAAGATTTAATTCTGCTTTGTTCTGCCTCCAGTGTTCACCTGCGATCCAGCTCTACCAGTGACGCTGTTTTCCAGTAACCCAGCTCTCCGCACCTACAGGTAGCCCTGCCCTACACTCACCTGAGTAAATACACACCACACAGCAACCAGTGCCACTGTGAGCTACCTCTCCTCCTTCTTCCATTTCTTGGACTGAGACTCACGCCTGTGCAGCTCTACATTTCCACCTGCAGTTACCTGGCTCTTTCAATAAATAACCTGGGTCTTCTCATCCTGCCTCATGTCCGCCTTTGGGTCTTACAAACTACTAAACAAGTGTAACAAGTTGACCTTGTTCAAGTTGTATGCAGGTAGAAAAGGACTAATTATTGGTACTGATGCAATGAATGTCACAAAACAGAGAAGATGAGCCCTGCTTCTACATCTCGCCATACCAGATATATAGAGGACATATATTCGACTCTGCCAGACACAGGTACAGCGAAGAAGTTTCACAAGTTGTGTCAGCATCAAGGTGAGACTGTGCAACAGTTTTCTACATATCGGAGACAAACAGAAAGAGACTGATTTTAAAGCTGAAACAGACAACCAGAATTCTGAATAAATGTACATCTGAAATGTGCACAGATTAAAATTACTAGAGGATGGACATGGACTCACAGTTGCCTGTACGCTGGAGTTGACCACACAGTGTGAAAGAACCGAGGAACAGATGGCAGTCATGTCTATAAATGACGAAAAGAGGGTGAGAGAGATGTGCATCGAGTGACACAAAAAGGAGTAAATTACATGAAGACTATAGGAAAGATGGGGTGAAGAAGAGAGCAAAAATTTGAGAAAATGTAACAGATGTGGTTCGACTGATCATATGGAAAACAACCCCAAGTGCCCTGCACGTGGACAGACATAATTCAAATGTAATGGAAAAGACGACTTCTCAAAAATGTGCCCCACAAAAAGATCAACGAAACAAAGTGTGAAGTCAGTGGAAGGGGAAGAGAAAGACTTTGCATTTATTATAAAAAAGGATGAATGACAGAGACTCACTATTTGAGGCGGGGAAGTAGACATGGAAATGATGTGATGTGATGCGAGAACATGCATGGGAGAGACTGACGGCAGAAATGACAAAATACTATTCCTATGTGCCAAAGGACCCCAGAAATATGTATCCATCTTCATCTAGTCAGTCATTGACGAACTTATTGACATGGACATTGTAGAGTGAGTTGAAGGCCCCACCCCTGGGTGAACCCTGCGGTGGTGCTCCTAAAACCTGATAAGGACATCAGCATGTGCCTGACACCACAGTCACGAGAGATAACTACATTCCGTGTACACAATGAAGTGTACAGATACAAGAGACAAGATACAGTGCCTTGCGAAAAGCATTCACTCCCCTTGGCATTCTTTATATTTTGCTGCCTTACAACCTGGAATTTAAATGGATTTTGATGATATGTAATGGACCTACACAAAATACTCTAAATTGTTGATGTGAAATAAAAAAAAAAACAGCAACTTGTTTTCAATAATTATGAAAAAACAACTGAAAAATGGCGCATGCATACATAATTCACCCCCTTTGCTTTGAAGCCCCATTCATTACCTTCAGAAGCCACATAATCAGTTAAATAAGAGCCACTTGTGGGCAATCTAAGTGTCACATGATCTCAGTTGTGAAAGTCCCCAGAGCCAACACCAGTGCAACACCACTAAGCAAGGGCTACCACAAAGAAAGTGACACCATAAAGACCAAGGAGAACTCCAAACAGATTAGAGACAAAGTTGTGGAGAAGTACAGATCAGGGTTGGGTTATAAAAAAAAATATCCCAAACTCTGAACATCCCACGTAGCACCATTAAATCCATTATTAGAAAATGGAAATATTATGCAACTACAACAAACCTAGAGACAAGCCAAGAGAGGGCCACCCATCAAACTCACAGACCAGCGAGGGGGACATTAGTCAGAGAAGCAACCAAAGATGACCCTGAAGGAGCTGAGCGGCTCTACTGCAGAGATTGGAGTATCTGTCCATAGGACCACTTTAAGCCATGCTCTTCACAGAGCTGGGCTTTATGGAGGAGTGGCCAGAAAAAAGAAGAAAATGAGGCAGCACGTTTGGAGTTCACCAAAAGGCATATTGGAGACTCCCCAAACAAAAGGTACTCTGGTCAGATGATATTAAAACTGAACTCTTTGGCCATCAAGGACAACGCTATGTCTGGCGCAAACCTAAATGCCCCCACACACCACCCAGACGTCCAACTGCCTTGTCCGACTGGCAGCGGAGGCTGGAAGTGCTCCGGTGATAGGCAAATTCTTTCTTGTACAATTTGCACACAACTGTGCTTTTATCAAGGTTTCCACCCGGTAGTTTTTGAAACTAAAATTTCCGCCCACCGAACCCAGCAACGACTTCTCATAGATTTCCATTTCTCGTGTTGTGCACTGTGCTTCAGTATTAAGGTATCCCCACAGTAAAGCATGGTGGTAGCAGCACCATGCTGTGGGGATGTTTTTCATCGAAACTGGTGAGAGTTGTAGGAAAGCTGGATGGCGCTAAATGCAGAGAAATTCTTGAGGGAAACCAGTTTGAGTCTGCCAGAGTACACAGAGTTTACTAAAGAGCAGGTTTTTAATCTACTCACGTTAGCTGCTGAATCTCCGGCGTGCGGCCATCATGGCAATCATAAAGTATCCATCCGCCACCTGCGACCTAACAGGAAGGAGAGTAATGGTGGACCGCTCCTCAAGCTTAGTTCCATATGAATGAAAGGATAATTCATTGTTTTTGTCGTTAGCGAAAAACAATATTGACCTTCAAGTTGAAAAAGGAGCCTCATATAAGACACAATACTACAATCAAAAGCCGGTGACCTGAGTGACACAGACACAGCACAACAGAAGACCAAGAGGTGACACCTAAAGACATGACTGGGTATGAAGAATATGATTTAATGGGCGAGGTGTTCGAGTTTGACGGACGTCCATACCGTTTCGAGCCCAAGCTTACGGACAAAGAGATCAGAGCTTGAAGAAAGGGCGAGGAGAGAGAGAGAGAGAGGAGCCGGCGGCGGATGGATACTTTTTGACTGCCATGACGGCCGCGCGCCGGACATACAGCAGCTAGTGTGAGTTTGTTCAAAAACCTTCTTTTTTGGTAAACTTTGTGTACACAAACAATGTTTTCAATGCTCGTGTTCATGTGTAGAGACACTGGTGATGCTACGAGCAAAGTTTCATGTTGTGTCGAGCCTTCTTAGTGTTTTAAAAATAGCCATTTTTGATGCTAGGTCAGTGCCCCATGCACTCCCATTCAAAATTAACTTGCCCGAAAACAAAACTACGGTAATTCTTAAAAGTGCGTCTTTTGTCGTAATTATGCATTTACCCGAAGGTTTGACGCATATACATTCACAAATAAAGCCTAGGTTGCTTTTTGGCGAGAGTTTCACTTTAAGTTGCACACTCAGTGACTTGAGACTTGCCCTCAAAAGACTTGAGACTCAACTTGGACTCGAGATTAGGGACTCGTGATCAATCTTTATTTTTTATGTTTTGGCACATCAACAGTAAGAAAAAAACTGACAAGCCGAACGTCATTCCCTCATGCGTAACCTTACGCATCCGCCGTGCGCTGCACATGGCCACAGGTGACAACAACACTATGTCAACAAGAACAACTGCTGCAGCTCTCCCGTTTGTCATAAGCTTTGCCATAGGAACCACACACAAGGTGCAAACAAAATAATTACTAAATGCAACATTTGCAGAATGAATATAAAGGATGCTGGATCGACCACATCAAAATTTAACAGGTACCTGAAAACACACCCCGATAGGTCAGTCACTTGGTAATGTGAGGGTTAGCCTCAGCACCTATGGACGGTTAGCAAACATGTTAAGCTCAGCATCAAAAGCATGCAAGGAATCAGTTCACTTTAAGTTCAGATTTTTTCTTCACTAAACAAAACAATTTATCCAGCCAATGAGTAAATTACTGATACTTGATGCTCTATCATACAAGAGTGAACTGCAGTGTCAATTTACATTTTAAATTTGTTTAATTGTAAGTGACTTGAGCTAATGCTGCTATGCACGTTTAACACAGTGTACTACTTATGTGTAAACTTAAAACTGATGGCAAGCAAAAATTCTTAGAGAAAAGCATGGTTTTGATTGGCCTCATTCCAAAACACAAACATTTCTTTCAGGAATAAAAGTCAGCTCATGTTTACTGTTAAACAACACAGACAATTGTATCCACAAAAATGTTCTGTCCTGTAAGAAAAGGGCTTAAAGCTAGGGTCTGTAATGTTGTTCAGAAACAAATTTTGTTATACTGGGTGAAATGGTCCTTCTATCCTGAGAGTAGTCAATACATTATGTATTGGAACGAAAATAATCAGACCTCTGTGGCAGCTGCAGGACTGACAAAAAGCTGACCAATCCGTGCTATCAGGCCCGTATAGAAAGAAAATCGGATGCCTTCATGTCTCGTTCTGCCTACGCCCCCCTCTGTCCCTCCCTCCTCGCGTGCACAGGTCACGTTTCACTGATGCCGGAAATATTCAGCACACTCCTCTGCAAAAATACGGAGTTGCAGAAGAAGACGTTCATTTGACCCCAAAGAAGAAGAAGAAGAAGAAGAAGACATTAATTTGGCTACAATGGCAGAGAAAACGCAGCCAGCGTTACTTGTGTTGTAGGAGTGGCGTAGCCCTTTCAGGAATAGGGCAGTGCGTGAGGTGTGCGTAAGGTGTGAGTGGGCGAGCGAGAGTGAGGGAGCGTGCGTACGTGCAGACAGTGAATGAATGAGAAGGTGGAGGGGCACACTGAGCAGCGGTAGTAGCAGGTAAAGTGTACAGTATATGCTGCAGTTGTCTTTGAATAAATGGGACGGCTCCCCAAAAGAACGCAAAGCTCCCTGGCATTATTTTACCGACCAACAAACACGTGAAAGGGGGTTCACCCCGAAGGTAATCATAACTTCGGCCCAGGAGAGGATCATCTCCCCTGTGCTTCCCGACCACGGTCCAGGAGCCAAACAGGAATGGTATAACCGCTCACATCGCTAAAAGGGCAAGGAAAAGAAAGCCTGAGGCAGAAAAGGCTGCGACGAGAAAGGCTCTGGATAAAGAAAGAAGTCCCACTGCCAGATGCGCGTTAAAGTTTGTGGGGGTGTGGCTTTGGATGGAGCACTGATGGGATTGTGGGGGGGTGGTGGTTTGGACTTAGAGGAGGTGCCACTTTCAAATCTTGCTAGCTCTCTTGCTAGCTTCCCAGGCTCGTAGACCCTAGCTTTAAGATAGCCTATAACTCCAGTGATATTCCATCATGAATTTCATTTTCAGGAATCATTTTTTCTCAAAGGTGCCAATTTTCACAAATGGTAGATATCTCTTTGAACAAGACATTTCATGTTTTAATATCACCCCTTTATGTACTTGCAATATATTTCAGATCATTTGGCAGCAATAGCGACTTCTTAATTTCAGTAGCAGGTTCATATCACACTACTATGCACGGCCAGAAAAGATGTTCCATTTCCCTTTGGACCAGAGCAAAAGTATTTCAAGCCTAGTTTTAGCCAGTGGTGGTACACTAGCCTACTTTAATAAGGAAGCACTAACCAGGGTGATAGCAAATGCAAGCCCTGTAGGCTTTGGAGCAGTACTAGTGCAGGACCAGCAAGGAAAGTTGGTATCTGGGTTCTATGGTTTGTGAGCTGCAGCCTTACAGACTGTTAACAGGAGATATTCTCAGACAGATCGTGAAGCTTTAGCCCTTGTAAGGGCTTATTTGAAGCTACATCCATTTCTGTATGATTGATCGATTGAAAATTGATCATCTTGTTGAAAGTATTACAAACGCTCTGCAAATGACGCTTGGCTTGATTGTCCCTCTATAAAAGAAAACAATATAGCATTAGAAATAAGCTCCATGGTACAACCCCCAAACTCACATATTAAAGCAGACATCACATAAATTTCAATGGAATGGAAAAAGTATTCCATCAAACTGGAAGAAGCTCGACTCGTCTGGCTAGAAAGCTTTAAAACTTATAAGAAAGCTTTCCGTAATGCCAGAACAGCTTATTATTTAGTACTGATAGAGAAAAATGAGAACAACCACAGGTTTCTTGACAGCACTGTATCCAGGCTGACAGAGAGTCATACCTCTTTGATCCTTGTATTCCTATAGCACTCAGCAGTAGTAATGACTTAATGGGCTTCTTTAATGATACAATTCTGCTTATTAGAGATGAAATTCATCACCTTCTGACCTCAAATAGTACCAATTTAGCCTCTAACATAGAAACCTCAGAAAACCGAAAGCCAGATATACAGTGGCTTTCAAAAGTATTCATCCCCCTTGAACTTTTCCACATTTTGTCATGGCACAACCACAAATATAAATGTATTTTTTATTTTTTTTGATAGCACCACAGTTAACCATAATTGTGGCCAGTACCCTCTGGATTGTATGCATGGGATATGGACAACAACAATCAATGAATAAGGATGTCTATGGGGTCATAGTAAAGAAACTAAAGGGAGAGTTCAATGTTCCTGTCAATGAACGTACAAGAGTGCAACAAACTGCTCTGGTGAGGCTGTGGAGGAATAGAGATCTCTACTCTCCGAGCGAGGATGGAGAGACCTTACTGTGTGCCGGGAAGCCAGTGGTTTTGTCTTCTAAAATTGGCAGCATTGTAAAAAAAGGTCTGGTTGACACAAAGGGTTCAGGTGCAAGGAAGATGAACAAGCAACTAAACGTGCAATACTCTGGAATTAGTGAAAGAACGGTTCAAGGAACCTTGGACAGTTCCATCCGCTACCAACTCCACAAGGCCAGATTTGGAAATCTACTCATTCTGAGGCCAATTAGGGCCAAAGAAGTACAGGATCGGCATCAGATTGACCTCCTTGATATGGGAAAGTGGAAGATCAAACATGGCTGTTTCACCTACCGATATATCCTCACTGTAATTGATGTCTTTAGTCAATACACATGACTGAAACCATTAAAAAGTAAAGATAGCTCAGAGATTGCAAAACATCTTTGTGATATCTACACTGTACATGGCCCACCCCGAGTTTTGCAGCATGATCAAGGAAGAGAGTTTAGAGGAGCAGTGCGAAGGCTGATGGAATCAATGCAAGTGAGAATAATTGAGAGTTCACCGTACCATCCCCAAAGCCAATGATCTTGTGACTTGTCAGAGGAACGGGGTTAACTGGGTGAAACATTTGCCATCATATTCCCGAGTGCTAAATGAAGACCCAAAGGAAGTTTTAAGCTGGATGTCTCCATTTGAAGTATACTATGGGAGTAAAGTAACATGGTGATGCTTCCCCTGGTATGGTCTCCATCCAGTGTTATTGGTGAACAGTCCACAAATGATTTAAGTAAATGATAAGTAATTTACCCTGCCTGAAACAGTGGTGTAGATTTGAAGAAAAACGAAGAAGACAAAGACAAATGGCAAGTGGATACAGCATGCATCTAAAAAAAATCCTCTTTCTGTTTATCATGTAAGTGAAACTGTTTTGGTCAGAGTGAAAGATGGCGCCCATCAAGTTTCAAAAAGATATCGGGTGTTGCCTGGTAGGATCATGAAACATAACCTGAAGCTACAAAGTACAAAGTTCAGTTTCAGATTCCTGGTACCACTAAATTGCAAGAAAAATGGTTCTTTGTGTCTGATATGACCAGTGCAACACGACAGCAAGAAAAAATGCACTCTAAGTCTTCAAAGTCAGTGCAACATTTACAGCCACCATAAATGGAACACCTTTGTCTCACTATGTTGATGGAAATGACTGGGATGCATACTTGGATAGCATGTCGCGATGTGGGACCTATGGTGATCACATAACACTACAAAGGGCAGCTGAGATTTTCAATGTTCAATTTCTTATTATCTCCACTTTCTACTATATCAGAGTCTGGGCTCTATCTTAACGATCTGAAAGGCAAGTATCAAACGCAAAATGCAAATAGCTTTGTGGGCGGATCTCAGGCGCTGTTGCTATTATGCCGGCGGGATAAATGACTTTTTGACGCAAATCTAAAATGGGTTGGTCTGAAGTAGCTACATTAGTCATAGGTGTGGTTTGAGCGTAACGTGCAATAAACCAATCAGAGCGTCGTCTCACATTCCCTTTAAAAGCAGGCACGCTTTTATAATGGCAGATTTGCCAGGAGCGGTTCACAGCCGAGGAGACCGATGTTCTTGTCAGGGCAGTAAAAGACCGAGAAGTGGCATTGTATGGGGATGGGGGAAACCCACCCAAATTACCTTTGGTTAAACAGGCGTGGGAGAAAATTGCAAGACACCAGTGACGCAAATGCTACAACGACGTCAGAAGACGGGGTAAGTCCAAGCTTGCTGGAAACAATCGGGCACTGTAACTGGAGGTGGATCTGCCTCTACTCAGGACCTGACGCCAGCAGAGGACATCACTGCGTCCATTTGGGGGCTTGGAAATCGGCACCCAACCCAGGACACTAGCTGTCCAACCCCAAGGTACAGGTAGGCTTACAAATCAAGTTCACATACATAGAGATTTCTCGCGAAAATCTTTTTAATCATTATTGACATGAAATAAATGTAACACCGCCATACAATAAATCAAAACAATGTAACGCAGCTTCGCAGGAAGAAGACCCTGGCCTCGGGAGCAGTGCGCAAGGGCCAGCTGAGGAGAGAGCAGCGCGAGGATCCAGACCCACTACACGCTGTGGCAGCATTGTCAAACCGGAGGACCACCCGTTCCTGCAGCTCCAGCAAACCAGGTTTGACATGCTGGAGCGGGAGCTGTCCGGGATGCGGCAAGGTATCAATGCCCGTCTTGACCGGGTGGCGATGTTGCTGCGGCCTCTTGTGCGCATGGCCTCAAGTCTGGAGAGGATTGCTGCAGCCATGGAGCGTGGGCCTCCAAACGCACCACCTGCTCCTGTTGTGTTCCTTCCTCCTCCTGTTGTGTCCTCCTCCCCCCACTCCATCTCCGTCCACCCACTCCACTACGAGCATATCGCTCAATGCCACTCCCGGAACCTCACGGCTACGGCGGGCACGTCGCATGCCTATCAGAGGGGAAAATAATTAGTTCTTCTGTTTAAATCTTTTCGACTTTTCATTTGTATTTTTTATTTTTTGTTCATTTACAAACAGTTTGCTACTGATTTTTCTGTTTGACAAAATGTAAATAAAGAAATGTCACAAAGGTGTTATGACACGGACCAAGTCTGAACCCAAATGCAAGACATGATTCACAGGAGACAGTTGGTAATGACGTTTATTCAAAGCTCACAACAGTTGGTAGAGTACAGGTGAGTGGCTGCTGGTCATAGGCGCCTCTATTGTCACCGGTGGTTGTTTGAACTGGCGAAGGCGAATCCTCTGGCGCTCCTCTCTCAGCAGAAGGAATAGGTGAGGCGAAGCGAACCCGGAAGCCGGACGCCGGGGATGACCGGGCGAGTGATCACCAGCAGGCAGGCTGAATTCCTGCAGGCAGGCAGGCAGGCAGGCAGGCGAATAGCTGCAGGCAGGCAGACAGGTAGGCTGGTAGATGAACGAGCTGCGACCAGGCAGACGAAAGGCAGGTTGCAAACAGGCAGGCAGGCAGGTAGACAGGACCGCGAGCAG
>OMLP01043166.1:0-10854 GCA_900302685.1 Spondyliosoma cantharus | reverse complement strand
CTATACCACCATCGCTGTAAGGGTGAATCCTTTTGCCTGAGAACCGGCGGCTCACCTTACTGTGAGACAGTACAGACTGAAGATCATTTTGGCTTCATACAAGACATCATACAAGCTTCCCACCAGAGATGTGTCTCTTTGAACAGAGCAGCGCTTTCCAAGCCCTGTGTTTCTTTGCGCATTCATGTAAACACAAGCACCTGCTACAGTTAGAACACTGGGTACATGGCCACCATAAAAGTAGTTCCCATTTGTCTCAATAGATTCTTATCTCCACAGAGATCCAACTAGATTTAGCCAGTAAAGATTGTTGCCACAAGGAATTCATTCAAACTGGCAAGGAATCAAAGCTTTGTCAAATGCTTGGCAGACAGCTGGGATCGCCACTACAGCAGTAAAGACTTTGGGTAAAGAGCTGTGATAACGATTGCCCTCGGACACCACAAATAAACCTAATCCTGTCAAATGGAAGCAAGCCTCTGCGATGGCTCGGAATGGAATTACACAGTTCATTGCCACCAAATAAAAGCGACGATGGACTGTGCAATGAATCTTCTACCAGTTGCCCCATTTCTCATTCTTGGAAGCGTTTGTGATTTTCTGTGACACTCAGTCAAATAATCAAAAGATACACTGTTGTCCATGAATGGGACCACAATTGCTGGAGATTTTGGGGATTATTGCTGGGACCTCATTCATGCAAAGCACGTGTGTCACAGAGTGATGTCACATTAGTTCGAACATTAGGCGAGTTCAAGATCAAGCAGCCCTGCACAGCCGAAATCATGATTCATGCTGGGTAAAATGTGTCCACGATGACGTGAATGGGAGTGGTTTCTGCTCTGCATTCGATGTCACATGACCTTAAGTTATCGCGGGAGCAAGGCGAGAGCAAGGCGCTGCAGAGCAGTTGCTCTCCAGGTACTGCGCGAGTCTAGACCAACCTTCATGACGTCAGGACTTTGCCCTTATTGGCTTTTATCTACACTGTCGTATATGACGTGTGTTTCAATGAATTTCCATATCCATAAGCGCCTGTGCCTCTTTTCTACTCAAACATCACATACTTTCAGTTAAGTAGCAGCCGTATGGCCGCACCTATGGGATAGTCAACATGAATAAACGTATAAAATCCTTCATGTAACGCAACAAACCTGAAAGATCAGAATCAGAATCAGAATCAGAATCCTTTTATTTTCATTGCACAGTGCACAACGAAATTTTGGCAGCATCCGGTTATTCACACAAGTAAAAAGTACAAGGCATTAGTGCAATGTAAGTATATTTTAAAAAATTATATGTACAGTGTTCCAATTATATGATGATGATGTCGTCAATAAATTGCTCAGTTCTGTCACCTTGCTGCTGTGTCTTGCATGCAAACAACACAGATTCAACTCTAGTGTTATCTGTACTATCCACTCTTATTGGCCCTTTCTGTTCCCGTCAGGTAGAGAGTGTCCAACTTCATAGCAGCGTTTGTATCTCCACCTCTGCAGTCGCCAGCAGATCTCGCTGTTGCAGGCGGTCAGCTGGAGTTCAACTTGAATGCGTCGAATGACCTCACAGGCACAAAGGTGATGTCACAAAAGATGGACCACATCCTCTTGTGATGTCACAATGGATTGAACCCAATCCATATTGTTGCCACAATTGATCAAAAACTTCCAGTGGCGACATCACAATAGTCTTAACAATTCAATGATGAAATACCCACATTCACCTGTGACGTCACAATGGACTGGACTAGGGCTGCGCGATAAATCGTTAAAATATCGCGATCTCGATTCACAAATACACGTGATCTCATTTCCACACACAGCGATTCAAAAACAAGGCAGGCCAACACGAAGAAACATCAGGGAAACAGACCGACCGACTCGTGATTCTCAACAGCCAGAGCACAGAAACTAAACAGATGACTCGACAAAAGACCGGACTTAAATCCAAATCAAATTAATGAGGGAAATAGTTGCTGGTGGAAGGAAGCCAAGAAACTCTGTAAACAGGGAAGGAGCTGTTTGGCTGGAAGAACCCTGAGAGGGAGGAGGGGAGATAATGAGGGAGATGCAGTGCAGGTGTGGAGGGGGAGCAGACCGGGGGTGATGGGGGGAGATCTCAGGTAACAGGGCTGGGCTCATTAGACAGATACAAGACAGGTGTGGAGGGAAAAACCAGGCTGGTGAAGAAAAACAGGGGGGAAAACAGAACACTGGAGGAAGGAAAACCAAGAAAACACACATACAATGAAACTTAGATGACAGGACCGCGACAGTTCAGCATAAACTGCAACATCAACACCTTTTATCAGGGAAAGTTTCCGCAATTGTGAGGTTGCAGCTGTTGCAGTCGGTATTGTGCAAAGTTAAGATGGTTGCAGCTGTCATTCGGTCTTTCCTGAATTTAATGAAAAAAAAAAAAAGGTGTCATTCATCAGTGTCATGTCACTCTGCTCTGCGGTAATACAGCAGACTGACTATCCTCTGTGAAAATAGATATGTGAGCTCTTTACTGTAGAGCAACACATCATTCAGACCCTGGATTTACTCTCTGGTTCACTGTCCGGCTGACCACTGACATTAATCCTGCACTACCGACAGCAACGTGAAAGATGGTCGACTAAAACTAACATTTAGGTGACCTCCACATCCACAGCTCTTGATGGTGATGAATTGGTTTCCTTCATAGTTTGTCCCAACTGTTTTACTGCCTCTTTTCTAACTTTTAGTAGGATTGTAGATGTCAATCTATTTCATGATAATGATGATATCGGACATGTATAAAAGAAGGTTAAGGTCAAAAAAACGGAATGAGGCCATCATTTTTCGAAAACGCTATGAAACAAAGTTCTTGCACACAAGATGTAATACACTGTTTTATTAGTCAGGAACCTCAATGTTTGGCTCCACAGATGCATGCTGATTTGAGCATTTTTCACACTATTAGTCTCATTTTATTGCAAATAAAGCTTGCCAAGAAATATTTTACGTCACAGCTATTGTGATAAAATGGACACCAGCCTCCCTTGTTGTGGCAGGAGATTCAATCGTGTATTCTTATTCTCGCTCCTTCTGTTTCACTTCCTTTATAGTTTGCTTACTCCACGTAATAAATAAATTACAGATAAGACATCAACTCCTGTGAACAGATTTTCTGACAGTGACACACTCTATAAGTGTTGACAGATGTCAACTTTCTACGACTCCAAACTGTCTTGTTTAGAGGAAAAAATATTTATTTTATTTTCTAAGTTATAATTGCAACATCACATCCTTGTGACAAGTTGAAAATCTGAGAAAAGTCATTTGGAGCACGGCTGCTGTATCAAAGCTAATTCAGCCCAGTCGCCACTGGTGCGTTTACACTTGTTCGTGTCATACCGTATTGACATGGCTACAAAACATGTCATATCATGTTGACGTTACATTATTCATTTCAAGTCGGAAGGAGGAGGGGATGGCCCTGGTGTTAAGCGAGAAAGCTGCCAAGACAGTGACCGCAGTTCAAGATGCCCTTTCAACATTTCCAGGTGTGAAACCACTGGAAAGCTTTAACGACAACTTGGGACAATTTTGAAGACAATGAAATACATTTTTTGATGGGATCTCCAGACGTCTCCAGCCATGTCTGTGGAGATCAAAACGGTATTTTCTCAAGACAGACAATGCAAAGAAACATAAAGCTGCAACATGAATTATTGTAAAGTATGAACACATCTGTGGTTTGCAGAAACACACATCGCCAGTATTCATTCTAGTGATTGTACTGTTTTACAAGCTGATTTGCATTTCAGGTTTCATCCTCAGGATGTGAAGTGTTGATCCTCGGATAAAGGGAGGGCTGAGGTTTATTGATGAGACTGGATGTTGTATTTCAATGAGGTCAGATACTTTCAAGGCCCTTGTGTTCAAATCCACAAACTTCAAAACCAGTGGGAACTCTGAAAGGAGAACACAGCGTGGCCAAAAAGCATATATTTAGTAGTAGAACAATATAACGTCTGAGTGATGTTCTACAATAATATTCCGCTGAGTGAATCCAATAATCAAATAAGAACAATACAATTAGGGGTAATATCTGCTGCAACTGTTGCACCGCGGGCAAAAATGATCCAGTATTTTCATTAAGAGTTCATTAAACTTCTCTTTTGCTGGCGGCGTAACAGGCCACTTTACATTCACAATTCACGTGTGATTGTCAGTTTTAATGAGCCGAGGCATTTGTTTTCATTCTATTCACTCTTTGAAATAGGCTTTAAAGAAAAGAATCAGCCCGCAGCCGCAGTGAGTGAAGCATTCTTTCATTCATCTTGTGTTTTACCTCAACATTCGTCGTTGGCTTTTGCTTGTGTGTTTGTGAGTTAATCTACACACATGAAGAAGATAGTTTACATTACTATAAGATGCAACACCAATCCGCAACGCTCCAGAGCGAGCATCTCACGAGGATGAGAAGATAAAACAAAACACAGAAATGTATTTCATTGTCAGTAATAAGGGCTGGTAAGACTGTAGAAACCAGCAAAAGTGAGGTAAAGTATCCAACCGGAAAATTCCCACCTCCTCCCTTCAGATCCAAAAATTGCAAGAAAATATTTATATAACCAGTAAGAAAAACAGATTTCTGTGCAGCAATCCTCGTGTCCTAGAGAGCCTTTAAATATTAAGCTGTGGGTTTTACATGAAGGTGAGGAGAATTATGATGAAAGCACCAGAAAAAATGGAGAACCAGAGAAAAGTTAGATTCATCATTTACTCAACAGAGCTACCAGCAGGCTTTGTGCAATCATAGTGACTGATATCAACATACTGAAGTGTTTTCCTGTTCAATACATAAATCACCAAGTCAGACAAACCATTTATTTTACATTGCCTCTTTTATTTTATAAAGCGAGTGATTTCGTAAAGGAATAAGTCCTGTCTCTAAAAAGAGAAAAATAAATATACATGTTTAACTTCTCAACCCTGCTGATCTCAGGGTAAGACCATACTACCACTCCATCTTGCACTGAAGCTTTGTTCACACGGTTATATGTATTTTAAATTGAACTCAAAGCTTCAAAACATTATAAAAAAAAACATCAGGATAAATTACAGGGAAACGTGTATAAAGGAACATTATCTCTGGAAACATTTCAGAGCCAATTTGGGGTTTGCAATTTGCACTTTTTGTGCAAGATTGTGCAGGTTTGAAATGCAAGTTCAAAGGCGCCTGCTTCCTTTTCATCATTTGTGAAGAAGCCTCAAGGCAAACGTGGTGACTGCAGCTATAAGTGTACATGAGGGGGAGGGTGATTTGCCGCTCCATTACATTACCTTGTAATTTTGTAGCAAGAAAACATCATTGAAGTGTTGTGGAGGAGGACATAACCAGACCGTTTATGTTATACACAGATGCACATTTCCGCCAAGGACTACGGGATTAGCTGCAGTATTATTAACCTGACATAAACACACCACTTGTGCAGTGATGAAAATGACAAGTGCGATACAATCGTGCTTATAACGGGAGGTCAGTGCTTGGAACTGATTCACACTCCTCTGTGTACAGACACGGAAAGTGATGTTGAAATCTGTCATTTAAGCATATTTTATCAAGAATATTTCTCATATTCTGATTATTTTTTCAAGGATGATGTCAAAGAAATTGCAGATGGTTCAATCAGCCGAAGTGCTGTCGGCTCTGAGCAGCACTGTTCCTCATCAGGATTCATCGGGAAGATTTAGACAGGTAACCTGCATGAATTATTGATAATGTGATCGTTTCAACCTTTTGGTGTCATGCTTCTACAATATTTATTTTATCTTCGTTCTGTTTTTGTCTGCACAAAATGTTTCTCTCTTATAATGTAATTTTAAGTGATCTGTAACATCAGGCTCGTTGGCATTTTGTTGCCATGTGATTCATGAAATAATCTCAAATACAATTAAAAATAAACAGGAATACATATATTAATTGTATTCATTGATTGATTAAATGCAGTTCTGACTTGATTATGCCAGCTAGCTAGTACAGTAACGTCAGTATATTACAGCTATTCTCCATTGCTCTATTATCTATTCATTCTGCTGTCCTAAACAATGTTTAAAGGGAAGGCCACTATGAAGTTTTAGAGAAATTAAAGTAAATTAATTTAAAGACATTCAAATTCAGAATTTTAATATTTACAATATTAATGAGGTAATAATTCAAACTCAAAAATATAATTTTTTTTCCATAATAGAATAAACAAGCTGTTCTCAGAAGAAAATAATGTCCCCACAACACTGTTTGAAGCTAGAAAGGTGGCAGGGTCCGCCACATATCAACAAAATAAAACAGCCTGAACCTGTTTTGTCCCTTAAGGTCAGTTTGTTTATTCAGTTTATTCAGTCATGAAAACAAAGAGCTTGTTGATTTAGCTTCTTTATGCATTAAAAAAAAAGAAAAATCAGTCAATGAAGATCTTTCTCTTCTGATTAAAATGACTTCCCCCAAACTACACAGTGCACCTTTAATATGTAAAACCTGAATAACTGCCGTTCATATAAGGAACCTTAATCAGTGACTTTGGGGGCGCTTTCTAACATCTGTAATCCGACTACCCCGTGCTGCTATAGGGTAGAGGTCAGGTTTGATGGATGAGTCAAACACAGAGCCAGACTTCACCAAGGCTGCAGCCGCCTGTGTCCTATTTGAAGCTAAAAGTCAATGTTGACTCATTTAATTTTACGTGACGTACTTAACTTGCTTCATGTAACTAGGGTACATACAAACAAACTATAATGTTGTTTAGGAATGAGGATAATCATCTTGGAAATGTTTAGGTCAGAGCTCTCCTCCAGGACCTCGAATCTCACTTGTGTGAAATGAAGTGCTAAACAAAAAACAGAACTTGTTAAATAAAAGCACAGTGTACTCGCGCCCCATCTGCTTTTTTCTGTTTTTGTTTTCAGGCTATGATGATGTCTGGCCTGTAATCTGCACCCCTAAAGTCTTCTAAGCACCTCGTAGCGTTTGAATAATCCTCGTGGACTATTCTGTCAGGCGCAGATGGAAATATGGCAATTTGCATTTTTTTCACACCACAATCTCAACTACAGCTTCTGAAATGTTCTGCTCCAGTTTGCACTCCCTAATCAAACTTCACATGTATCATCGTTCATTTGGCCCCTGTGATGTTGATGTTCCGTACGAGCTGATGAGCACAGGAACAAAGAGTTGGACTGGAGCGCTGATGTCCTGGGACATTTTGTGCACATGAGGGAGAAGGCTGTCTCTGGTTTATATCCTGCATTAGACCTTTTATTTTAACTTTTGCCATACTTATCATGTTAGACAGCACATTTACATGCTTTAAAACAGAGTCCAATATTCACTCCCATACTTTCAGATGAAATGAAGATTTCCCACAGTGGTCTTTTTTTTCAACTCTTTGTCATTGTTTGGCTTTTGGTTTCTTGTTTTATTTTGTAGATTATATCCTCATCTGTCAGATTTCAATTTCCTTTTGTCATTGTCTGTTTTCCCGCTCTTCATGTGTGTGCGTTTCATTTGTTAATTAGCCGTCGTGTATTTCAGTCGGACTTTTTCCTTTACGCCTCCTCAGCCCGTCTGTTTCAGTTTCGTCCTGTGTCTCCTGTGCTCGTTCTCCGGTCCTCGTGTTTTCCTGATTTGTGTCCCATGTCTTCTCGTTTGTCCTCAGTTTTTGTATTTCTCTTTCGAGTTTTCATTGGACTTTCCTCTGCCTGCCTTTGTCACTTGCTTTTTGGATTTTAGACTTTAGTTACCAACATTAAAGCTTGCTTCTGGTTCTTTTGTACATGCCTGCCTCTGAGTGTGGCTCCCGTTTTGTGTGAACTGTAACTGTTTTCGGATGGAATATTTTGTACACTGATTTCTTTGCTACTGACATTTCAATCCCCTCATCTTGCAACAGACATGGTATCAAACGCAGGTGTTAATTATCGAACACTTAATCGTCGCCATGATTTTCATGAGCTGACACCTGGGCTCAGAGAAGAGCAGCCGTAAAGGAGCTCTGGTAATCACTGCAACATTGAGAGAAACCTTTGCACAACAAAATGTCAATCCAATGCCACGTTCTGTTTTCCTTCGAAATCGGACCCCGCCTAATTGCATTGAAAATGCATCACTGTCACATCAAATCTTCTAACTGTGACTGATGAGGAGGAACATACAAGCACACAACAACAAAATTGACAGAAATACAAAGCAGCAGCGTGAAAAATTCTGATTTTCATGTTTCACGATGTGTCTCACATTACTGACGTAAATTAGTATCATTCCTGAGTCTTGACAAACATCATCTTCAACAAGTGAATGTCCTTCTCGCAAAGGCAACTCCTCACTGCATTATGGCAACAAAAACAAAAAGGCGAGCCGCCCCCTTTTGCTCTGCCGATGCAGTCCGCTATCTGTCTCATTGTTTTTTCTTTCTGTGTCTCACGGTTAACAGCGACAACAGATCCTTTCTCTTTGTTTTCTTGTGGCTGCTGCGATGATGAGCCACACTCTGGAATGAAGACGGATGTAAGAGGAAAAAAAACTAAAATCTTTCTCCGCCAAGTCACCTTCTTGTGTGTCATTGTGGAGCACAGTTGTACGTAAGACATGCTCACTGCGTTAAACGTTTTTTTTTTTCTATGATCGAGATTAATTGTGGGTTTGTGTTGAACTGTGTGTGTGTGTTTTTTGTGTGACCACATCCTCCACTGGGAATTTAATCTCTTGAATGTTGGCACTTAATCCGATCATTAAAGGGTTAGTTTAGATTTTTTGAAGACGGGTTGTATGATGTACTTATCTGCAGTCAGTGGATTACCTACAGCAAAGGGCCCACCTCAAAAAATCATTATCCATTTAAGTGTGCGCTATATTTAGAATAGTACAGTTTTACCATACTGTCAGACAGCCCTCTGTAACAGCGAACTGAAGCCAATATATCCATATATGCTTTCATCAAATCCACCAGACGCCTTAAACAAAAACAGTAATCCTACTGCACAGTTCTGCCGCCGCCTTGATCGGTTGGTTTGTGTTGTTTTGTGACTTTGTTGTTTTTAAATGTTTGGTTATGATCCAAACTAATTTGTTAACCAAACCAAAGAATAAAGGGTAACTAAACAGAATTTAAAAAAATGCTATGCCAATTCAAAGACATTAAGATAATACATATATAATGTGTGTGCCTTCTTTTACGTGGCTAAAATACATCATGCTGTCGATCTCGTTTAACGGTACAACGGTCTGCTTCCCTGTGGGTGCTACGCGCTGCTTCTCCACGCTGGGGGTGAGCTGACGGTCATCACACATATTATATTTTAAAGACAACTTCTACAGATGGTTGTTGCTGTGCAGAACAGTACCGGGCAGAGATACAGGAGGGATGCATTATCAGTGCAGTTGCATGGTGAGAAAGGTCAAATAAAGTTTTATTAGTTTTTTTTTTTATATTAATTTTGTTTAGCATTTGTTCCCTTTTGCATCAACCACTGTTGCTTTGACTCACGTATTCAGTCCTACTTGTTGGCTCCTGACACATCGACATTGTCACTTTGATCCTTCCATCTGTTCTGTCATCGGTAATTTTTTCTTATTTTGTGCTGAATCCGAACGTTAACATTTCCTGCTGCAATGACCCAATTTCTCCGCAGAGATCAGTACACTTTCTGTCATCTTTGATGTCCTTTTGTACGTTCTGCTATATTCATCCCGTCGCACGTCTGTGACAGAATGTGTTTTTGTGAAATTGCGAGACGCGAAATGTCTTCAGACAACCCTGAACCGAGTCTTGCATTGGGAGGCAGAGTTGCCCCGGTTTCATAACCAAGTAATGACAAACTCACCAGAGCGCCTGCGACGCATGACTCATAAAGATATGATTTTTTGAAATGCTAATGAGGTGAAGATTATACAGACTGGAAGAGCGAGATAGAGGGCGAAAGACTGAGATAGAGACAGTTAGACAGAGGCAGAGATTCTCCGTATCGCTCGGTCTTTTGCCGTAACTGACATTCACGGCTTCCCGCTGAATGTATAAGATAGTTTTTAAATAATCTCTCTTTACCAGCTTTAGTATTTCATGACTTTGCGATGAGTCAGAGAGGGAACGAGAGAAAGCTCTCTCCCCTCTCCCAGTCAGAGTTTAGGCGCTAAAAAGCCTGCAGCGCTGTGAGAATCTTACTTTGCCTCCCCCCCCTTCTCTCTCTCTCTCATGATCATGTGTGTGTTCATCTCCAGCGCAGTGGAACAGGGCTAAACAAGGTTAAAGAGAAGGTCAAATACAAATGGACACAGTTAATCTTCCACCTGTCATTCTAGCCACATGAGACGGCGCTCCTCCAGGAAAGACTCAATTATCTTTGTTTGGAGAAAATAATGCATCTTCTGAATCACTGGTTGATATCCACCAGCGTGCGGGCAGGTGTTTTAACTTAAAAAATGCTGTACGGGAGCGAGAGAAAATAATGGTAATGCTGATAGAAATGGGATCAACAGGGCTGCCGAGCGCCTCCGGGCACATGTGCGGATTTATTTTAGTAAGTGTGCCATCATTCCACACACTATCTCACTCATCTTCTTCCCATTATTCATCCCCACTGTGACTCCATCTTCCCCCCATCTCCTGTTTTTGTGTTCTCACTCTCGCTCTCATGTAATTTTTCTCCCTCTCCTCTCTCATCGTCCTCCTGCACATCTCCTTTCTCAACACACCTCCATCTTTCTTTGCCACTTGCCACATCTCCACCATCCCTTTTCTTCTCTTTCTCCTTTTTTTCTGTCCACATACCACTCCGCCTCTGTCTTTTCCCATCTTCCGGCATGTTGAGCTTGTCAAGGTCATTTTAGTGT
>OMLP01043159.1:12396-22732 GCA_900302685.1 Spondyliosoma cantharus | reverse complement strand
GTGTAATTAGCTGCTGGGTTAGCATCACTGCTACAGGTCAGATTCACTGAACTGCCCTCCATTATTTCACCGGACGGACTCACTGACACAGAGGGGAGCTTTGGAGCATCTGGAGGAAAAAACACATTAGTTTTGTTTTTCGTTTTCTAGCCCGCTTTTCCCTCGCGGGGTTGCGGTGAGTCCCCCCATTCTTCAGGGGGATTACTGGAGCCTATCCCAGTGACTCGTTGGGCGAAGGCCAGGGTACACCCCTGAATGAGTCGCCAGCTCATTGCAGGACCCTTACTGATAGCAGAGGCTAGTGCCAACTGCACATCAGGAGCAGTTTTGGGGTTCAGTATCTTGCTCAAGGATACTTCGGCATGTAGCTCAGTCCCGCCCAGGGGAGCCTGGAATCGAACCACCCACTGAGCTAAAGCCGCCCCGGAAAAAACACATTTTACATTTAATTTCAAGATGTGGATTAAGTATTCAGAGAATAATTACATATTTAAAGGTTCAATAAAGAAGGTGCAGTTTAATTAGCCCCCTGGTAACAAACATTAAAACATTTATGTTTAGGTATAAAATTGTAAGATTTAATTTGTGACACAGAGGGAAGCTTTACATAAATAATATTAACCGCATATCTGAACATCTATATTTTCTCCCAGGCCTCCTCCTGCAAGTTGTGGGTTAAGATTTTGCCTTTTGCCAACCCACATTATACATTGCAATCATTTACAAATTCACATGACTGATGTTCCCACAGCAGCATTCTAATGTATTGCAGCTTAAGTTGGTCTGAGCGCTATGGTGTTAAACTGTTAAAGTTTGCGACACAGCGAAGTAAACGCACAATGAATGAAAGAGGAAATGCTCATGTCCTTTAAGTATTAGTCTCAGTCACTATTATCTGACCACACTGCAGATTCAACCAGATCACTGCATCTGCTGTGAAATGTCAAATTAGGTTAATTTTGAAGTGAGGACATTTTTTGATTCACCAGCTAGAGGTCAGAGTCACTGGTCCCCCTTCACTTTCTCACTAGAGGGACTTGCTGGCACACAGGGCAGCTTTGAAGCAATGACAAACATTTAGTAACATACTGATGATTTGAAATCCCTAAACAAAATAAACGTTAAACCAACACAGACTAAAGCTGCAGAAGAAAGCAGGTATGATCAGCAAAAAAAGCCTAGAATGTTGACAGTTATCAGCCGAATGTTGCTTTTAATAATCAGCTGTTCCACTCACATTTCACGTCGACAGAAATGGATTCAGATGTTCTATTCCCAAGCTTGTTCTCAACCTTACAGTAATATTCTCCAGAGTCAAGTGATTGGATGTGTCTGATGACAAGCTGTGGTTCTCTACTGAGAGATTGGCGGTGTTGATTCTTCTTGTACCAGGTATAAGTAGCTGCTGGGTTAGCATCACTGCTACAGCTCAGAGTGACTGAACTGCCATTCACTATCTCACCACTGGGACACACTGACACAGAGGGAACCTTTGGCATATCTGGAGGAGGAAATGTGAATATAAATTAACTCAAGTATGAAAAGGTGTCTGTGCCTGACTAGCACAAGGGACATGCACAAACGTGTGAAGGTATTCCGAGATGCCTTCCCTAATTTTGACATATTATAGTACAATGTATTGTCAGTTTAGCTTTTTATTAGTGACACTGTGAAGTAAACTCACACACTGGAGGAGAGTAATCCTCTTGTCGTCTAAAACCACAGGAATAGCTGTCGTTATCATTTACAGAGACTGGATGAGAAGATGTTTCTTCATCCATTTTCTGTCCATTATTGTACCAGATATATAAAGATTGACCAGGTAAATCACAAGTGGTCCGACACTTAACCGCTAACTGGGTTGATGATCCTTCCACCTGCACCTGGAAGTCTGGACAAGTCAAGATAGAACCGAAATGTAAATTTTATAAGACCATCAATTGAATGCATGCAAACAGATACACAAAGATAGTGTTACCAAGAAATTGAACATTTGGAATCAATATTCTGATGAAAATCTTACCTGTGACCTTCAAAGTGACTCCAGGTAAACCAGTATATCTCCCATCTGGTTCGCTTGTTATGAACCTGAACTTGTACTCAGCTGAGTCGCTCTCTCTCAGGTCTGTGATTCTCAGAGTATATTTGTTGCCATCATGACGAAGATACTCAACACGACCTGAGTAGTTTGGATCTGTTGACAGATCCTGTGGGTGATGATTCGGCCCTTTAATAAACCATAATATTTGAGTTACTGTCGTATTACGGCCATTTATGCTGGATGGGTATGTGTAGGTGCAGTGTAAGTCCACTGTTGATCCTTTAACGGCACAGATTTCAGTAGAAGTGTAATTCACTCCCCAGTCCTTCTGACCCTGTACCACTGTAACATAGAGAACACCAGAAACTACAATCAGATTTATAACAGAGGAAAGAAGAAGTGAACCTGCTTCGTAACACAGAGTTAATACTGAAATTACATTGCTAACAACACATCCTGCTTCGGAGTACAGGCACCAGATGAACCACTAACAGCTCCAAGTATAGATCATTGACACAGCACTACTCTTATTCTTTAACATTAACTACACAAAAATACAAACAGAAAACAGAACTGAATGTGTTTTAATGGTCTGCAACATTTGGCATCATATCACACAAACAATCTAGAAAAATATTATTCAGGTAATCATTTACTTTTAATATAATTCTAAAAATTAGCTTTTAACTTGCTGAGTAACTAAATGCCCAACAATGTAAATATGGACATACATTACCTGGAACAGAGAGAAGGAAGATCAGGAATCCACTCGCTGTCACTTTTAAACTCATAGCTGCTCCTCTCATCTCAGTGTGACTCCTGACGAATTAAATCAGCAGGTCAATGTATGAAAGATCAATCATATCACACTAATCATCACACTAAATGTCACTCCATGTCAAGACAACAATGTGTGCTGCAATGAGTTACAGTCTCCACCAGATGGCAGTTTGTTAGTGGAAGACAGTTTGGTAAACTCACGCCACACAGGAATAGATGCCTTCAGAATAAAAGCGGTCTTTATAAGATGTTTCTGCCTTTATTTTCTGTCTATTCTCAAACCAGCTGGATGTGTGAGGAAGAACAGACATGTAAATTCAGAGTAAGCCTTCAAAATCCCTCATGTAAATATATGCACGGATGTTGACTGAATATTAATTAATCAATACGTCCTCACATGAAGATGTTACCTGTGGCAGACAAAATGGCTCCAGGCTAACTGGTAAATCTCCCACCGGTTCCTCCGTTTTAAACCTGGTGCAAAGAAGCAATAACAACACATTATATCTTTTAATCTTAATACAGTTTTGCAGAGCGCTGTACAAGATAAAGGGTCAATGTGCTATTCATAGTTTCCTCTCTGTTCTCACCCAACTACTTATAGCAGCAATGTGATATACAGATAATAAAAGCTGACAATACTGTGAACGATAGAGTGGAAATATCACACTTAGTTCAGCAAGTCACACTGTGAGGGGGAGGGTTTTTATTTCTATTGTTAAGACTTCTTTATGAATAGCTTTTCTCTAAAAATGGAAAAACATTTTCATCTGAATTGTTCAGATGAACGGCTAATATTATTCAAGCTTTAAATTCACCCTAACTAACTGTGCCTTTAAGGATACGCCTCAATTTAATACACATTTTCAAGGTTCCAATACTGTATCAGACCAAAAAGTCACAGTGTGGCAAACATTACATTTTTAAAGCATGCAATTTGAAAGAAACACATCATCACATCAGGTGATCACATCAAACATCACATTTACAGAAACTGTTGATCTCATAATTTTACACTGTATGTATTGATACAAACCCACTTTATGTTGCTCTGAATAAGAGTGATAAATGCTTAACAGTTTAAATGAAGATATACCCTACCTTGGCACGGAGAGAAGGGAGACAGTAAATCCACTTGCTGCTGCGGGTAAACTTATCACTGCTTCTCTTATCTTTCTTTAAGGCTTCAGAGATGTTAAAGCTCATCAGCAGATGAATCATGTACAGAACAACTATAGCACACCTCAATAAACGTCTTTCAATGGAGAAAGATGTGTTCTTGAAAGGCCAACGTCTCTCTGTGCTCATCAGAGTGAGCATGAGACTGAGATCAAGTGGTGAATATAAGCCTGACTTCCTTCCTTTTCACATTATTAATATGCATGATGAGGGTTGGCTGCAGTTTACGGTCTATCATACTTCTTAGCCTCACTGGAGAGGCCGACACCAGGGTGTTGATTGACAACTTAAAGTTTCAGAATGACTCGTATGGCTTCTGCTCACAAAGGACTGGACTAGCTTTATATCTATATCAAAATACTTGGATTCCAAACTAAAAATAACTGATGGATGAGGTTACCACCATTAATTATCCTTTATTTATGCAGGAAGAGCTTATGATTACCTATTTAAGATTCTATGATTGTTTTTCAGTCACAAAAGATGTGTCCGATCTGCGATGCAATAAATATATTTAAGAATAGTTTGATGATTATCAGGATAATCGCAACATTTAACAGTTTCATATCGTCTAAGCCTACCTTTGACCTTGTTCCTGGGGGACCATTTCTGTAGTGGAGTCTCTACACAAACTTGTACTTGAGTGTACTTGTAAAACCGGGGTGATAAACATCTTGAATCCTGAATGTTGAGGGTGGTGCTGGAGCTGTTGATACGAACAATCAAATAATAGTAAAACCATAACAGTGTTTTGACAAATAACAAAAAAAACAAGATGAAAAACACACCAAGAAAAAGGAAACAATGTACATAAACACAAATGGTTTGCTATATTTTAAATACTATCTTCTATCTACAAGTCAAATGTGGCTCTTCACTGCCATCTAGCAGCAGCAGTAGAAACTACAACTAAATCAGCAAACTACATTCTTAAAACCCCTCCATGTTTTTCTTAATTGGCAAATACTTAATTGGAATATCAGTTTCAAATTAAAAGCATATTGAGTGAGTACTATGAGACTTGCCTGCTACCAGCCTCACCAAACACATTTTACAAAAGCACATACTCTCATCTGCCCACCACAGAGTTAGAAGCTAGTTCACGTCTTGCTCCTGAGTAACTTAACAACTAGCTAACAAGAGACTACTGTGACATCACCATTTAACTAAAGTTATTATGGCTCACGTTAGAAAATGTGTGCTTACTTACACATCCAGCAGACATGAGGCAACTCTGAAGTTGTTCTTGGTAGATTTAGCTCTGGTTTGGTCATCAGCTTTGGTCATTTGGTCAGGTAACTTTATGAGGTAGAAGCAAACTTCTTCTGCCTTTTGCAGTGTTGGAAGAAGATCCTCGGATCAGTTAGGTAAAAGTATGAGCAACAAAATGCTCTTTAATTATCATTAAGTCTTCATAATGCACAATGAACCACTTAAAAAAGTTTATATTAACCCTATGATGTTCTTTAAGTATTGATGCATTATTGATACACGTTTAATCTAATCAGGTTGCTACCGACAGAAAACAGACACTAAAGGAATCAGATCTCAAAGGCATCAAATCTACTTAACTTCAACTAAAACCATGTTTGTCTGAATTGTAGTCAAGTAGAAGTAGCATTTGAAGGCATAGTCAAGTGATGTTAAAGCAGAATATGACACAATACAGTATTTAATTAAGTTAATTAATGTTAAAATAACGCTAGCTACTTTCCACCACTTGATACTGGGCAGCTAGCATAGCTCGAAGACAGTAAGCTAGCATTAGCATTTAGAATATACACATTTTCGAGGTAACGTTATATCGGTTAATATCTTGCTCACGTCATCACAACTTACCACAGGTAAAAACAGAAGCCGTATTTTAATCTTCACGTTAAAACTGTTTCTAGTCATTTTAACTCGTAGTTAGCTTAACTTTCAGCGACGCACGTCATCAACCAATTTCTGTTATTATGCGTACGTCACATTAGAGCCGTGCGACCGTTCTTTGACCTTTTGACCTTTTGACCTAGTTAGCTGAGTAGTTCAGGGAGCCTCGGAAAGCCCAGCGTCATCCATTAAAGAAAATAAATTCATGAAAACGAGCCTTTATTACACCAAAATACATATATTTCCATTGTTAGTCGTGAAAATAAGATTTTAAAAAGTAGAAATTGTGAGAAAAAAAGTAAAACACTATCAAATAAGTAGTAATAAGTTATTTTGTATGGTAATTATGAGTTTTTCTCTCATAGATTTGACTTTATGTTTCCAAATTATTACTTTTATCTCTTAATTTCAGTCTTTGTCTCATAATTTTGACTTTTATCTCATATTCTTGGCTTTTTATTTGATAATTATGACTCTTTATCTCATAGTTTCAACTTTTTATTTAATCATTTTAAACCTTTATCTTATATTTATGAGTTTTTATGATTACAACTTAAAATGGGAATTTCTCTTCGTCTTATTATTTTTTCTCCCATAGATGCCATGTCCCAGCATTTTTACAAAAGAAAAGGGCTAAAATAGTGCTGTTTTTCACAAATAATACAATATATAAAAAAAATAGGCACAGTAGTATTGCTGGTATAATGTCGTCTTGTGGCAGTGAGTCATACAGAGTTGTAGGAAGCATTTTTAACACACTTCAACAGCTTCAAGTGGAAGTGACAGCCTGAAGACACACAAGGCATCGAAAAATAAAGTTTGTCCGGACTGTCTTCCTCAAGTTTTTCCTCATTCCACATTTATGGTTGTCTACTGATGCTTCAAAGTTTCAGGTACATTTTACAGTAAAGACTTCGTTCACCAAAAATCACAAATACTTCCTGTGTGTTTGTTTCATTCAGATGGACAAATGAAAAATGGCTCCACACCAGAAGAGATAAGTGAGAAAATATGTTGTTGTTGTTGTTTTTTTTATTTTTATTTATTTCTGTCAACCAACCCTTTAAGAAACAATGATTTAAAAAACAAATCTTCACATAACCAGCGTGTCTTTATTTTTGAGAGGTGATGTTGTACTTGTACATGTCTGTCAGGAGGAATGCACAACACTTCTACCTGCAGACAAACAAACCCTTCCCGTCTTCTTGAAGTCTTGTTCTGTGAAGGAAAAATAAAACATTCACACTGGTCGTTTCTCTTTTATCAGATCTTACAGTGATTAATATGTTCCTATGAGAGAAGGGGGGCTCACCCTGGGGCAACACCAGTGTTGTCAGTTTTGACAATAGTGTAGTCAACACCGTCCTCCTCTTCCTCTTCCTCAGTCCGTCCGTGGAGCCGAGCCGGTCTGATGTTGCAGTAGAGAGCTTCTTCCTGGTTTACAGAGAGGTGGACGCTGGCGTAGTGAAGTTCACCATCCTGCTCTGCTGGTTGTCTGTGGTTGGCATACACTTCACTCAGGTTTACCTGATGGGACAAACAGAATTCAAGCATAACTATATTTATATTGCACAGTAACAGAGATCAGGGAGGTTGTTCTTCATTTCCTTCTAGTTTCTTCATCAGGTTCTGGTGAATTACTGGTCACAATACTTGATGGTTTAGTGTGTGTTTGTGTAATTCTACTTTGATCCTGAATCTGAGCATGACGTGTTTTTGCTGCTGCAATCCCTGCTGCCACCAGCAGAGGGCTATAAATACTTATCTTTTGAAGCTGGGTAAAGAGGAAACACTGAAGTGAATCCACAGTAATGATGATGTGTGATATTGAGTTACAACAAAAATCTTCCATTTTCTTCCATGTTGAAACAATCAGAGATGTGAATTTGAGTCACTGTGATTCGGACTCAAGTCGACTCCAGCCGCAGTTTTGATGACTTGCAACTTGACTCAACAGAACTTTTTTGTTTTCAGGCTGTCAGTATTTCACTCCTCAAAGGTGAAGAAATTAAAAAAGCTTTGTCTGAATACATTTACTTTCCCTGAATCTCAATCAATAAACTAATGAAGTTCTTTGTCATACTTTCTGGACAGGTTAGATCAACTGGTCAATATTATTTGACAGGTAGTAAAACTTTTCTCTTTCTAAAGACTGGCTCCTGCAGGGAAAAGGAGACTTGACTTACCAGAACTGACTCAAAATGACTTGAGACAACCTGTGACTTTACTTGACTTGCCCAAGAAAAATTACCTGGGACTCGCTGCAGACTTGGATTTATTGACTTGAGTCACATGTGTGCAGATCGTAGAGCTCCCTGAGGCATTGTGATATGTGATTTATGCTACGGTATATAAATAAAGTTATTCCCTGATGAGGGCTGTTCAGAGTTGAAACAGCTCGGTTTATCTATCAGGTAATCAATATAGGATTCTTATTTTGCTTTGGATTCTTGGTTCGTCTGCCAACAAAGACACTGGACTGTTTGTCTGGGACAAAATTAGGCAAATTTGGCATGAAACTGTTTTCACAATTTTTTTTATTAAGCCTTTATTCAACCAGGTTAAGGTAATCTCTTTTAGAAGGGAGACGTGAAGAGTGCACAAGTGTGCTCCTCTCAGCAAATCTTCCTTCCTCACCTGTCCTCCGTTGTCGGGTCTCTTCCCACCACTCCACTGCTGTGTGAAGGACTTTTTTCTTCTGTATACAAGGACGAAAAAATTGAATGAAGCAACAAATAGAGTCAGAGAACAGATGACAAAATTTGACATGCATTTGTGAACATAATCATAGTGACATGCTATCACTCACCTAATCCATGTGAAGACAGCAAGAGGTACGATAAGCAGGAGGATGGCAGTGATCGTTCCTATAGCTGCTGATTTCCCAGCACCTGGAAAACAGCAGGACGTACTGACAACTGGTTAGGACAAAAATCTTTCCTGTTTTTCCCATTATCCATTTTTCAAACCCATCAAATGATTCAGTGACTTCTTGTGCCATGAAAACGGCTGCCAATGCCAGTGGCAAAGAGGTGTGTGTACGTAACTCACCTGCTACGACGATCAGCTGTAAGGTGGAGTTATGACGTCCTCTTCTGTTCTGGGCTTCACAGTAATAATTCTCACTGTGTTCAGCTCTGAAGTCAGTGATGGTGAAGATCTGTCCTGATGCTGTTGGTGAGTCTTCATTCTCCTTGTACCAGGTGTAATTAGCTGCTGGGTTAGCATCACTGCTACAGGTCAGAGTCACTGAACTGCCCTCCACTATCTCAGCAGAGGGACTCACTGACACAGAGGGAAGCTTTGGAGCATCTGGTGGAAAGTATGTACAAACTGATTAAAGATGCCATTCACACAATACATTCTCTGATGTTTTTCTGACATGGTTTTTGCAGAAAAAAAGTATAATTACCACATTAAAATCCCCTTTAAAGGAACCTATTAATTCCAGAAAATATGGATATGCAAATATTTTTTATTTAACAAGTTTAACTGCTGGACACGAGACGTCTCCGGGTTCACTGTAAAGTCCATTCTCAGTGTCACTGGAGGCTTCAAGTTTTCACATCACACACAACCAGGATTGGCTTCCAAACTTGTGACGTCATTAATCAAAGCCCCACCTCACCTCATGGAATCAGATTTTCATTGAGCACGAGGAAGAAGAACATTTTCAACTTTCTTCGATGAACACAGTGAAGCTCAAACATTTCAACACACAATTACAGGAAAATCAAAAAAATGTTTCAATAAAAATCCATTATAACTGAAACAAAATCAACCGCAAGCACTGCTACATGTGAATGAAGTAACTGAAATCTTTCTACAGCTGCCCTTTAAGTCTGCAGCTGACACGACTATTAAAGTCTTGAGTCCTTTTCACAAACCAACGCTTTCACATTTTTACTCACACTGGACGTCTATAAATAGAGATGAAGAGTTGATCTCTCCATACTGATTCTCAGACTTGCAGGAGTAGTTCCCTCTGTCCTCAGAGCTGATGGACGAGAAATCATAGATGCCGGTCTGTCCTCGAAGCAGTTTTTGGTTCTCCTTGTACCAGGTGTAATTAGCTGCTGGGTTAGCATCACTGCTACAGGTCAGAGTCACTGAACTGCCCTCCACTATCTCAGCAGAGGGACTCACTGACACAGAGGAAGCCTGAGGAGCATCTGGAGGAGATATGTTAACAGAAATCATCAACAACAAGTTGTGCTTCTCAGATGACTGCAGCCACAAACTGTATGTGAAGAAAGCAGTCATCATCTGATGAAGCTGCACTCTGTTTAAAAGATTCAACCTATCATCACCAATCAACTAAAAATAAGTTGTTTTTACTCACATGTCACATTAATAGAGATGTATTCAGACGTCCTCCTCCCCAGCTCGTTCTCAGCTGTACAGTAATACTCTCCAGAGTCAGAGGACTGGATGGAGCTGAAGACAAGCTGTGGATCTTTACTG
>OMLP01043159.1:0-12376 GCA_900302685.1 Spondyliosoma cantharus | reverse complement strand
GTGTTTGAATCAGTGTTTGGATCCGTCCTTGAACCAGGTGTAATTAGCTGCTGGGTTAGCATCACTGCTACAGGTCAGAGTCACTGAACTGCCCTCCACTATCTCACCAGAGGGACTCACTGACACAGAGGGAAGCTTTGGAGCATCTGGAGGAGATAATATGAACATACATCGATGTTTTATTCCGTGAGTGTTTTCTCCCACACACAGTGGCACAATGGGTTAAACTCACAGACTGGAGCAGAGCGGTGACCCTCAAAGCCACAGGAGTAACTGTCTGCAGGATCGACATATCCAGCATAAGAAGGAGACGTTTCTTTTTCAATTTTCTCATTGTTCTGGTACCAAATGAAGGGAGAACGATCAGTGAGACAGCTGCTGTAACAAATCAGCTGTGGACCAGCCGGAGACAAGATCACCTGCACCTTTAAATCTGGAGCTGTAGACAAAGAACGGGAATGTCATTTAAAAAAAAGAAGAAAACGTCAAACACACGCAGAGTTGCCAGAAAATTACCTTCGATATATAAGTACAATTAATATCAGATAGATTAAAGGTACAATATGTAAGAATTGGCCACCTGTCCAGTCATACTCTGAACAAATAGTGGGCGCATTTCACCATAAAAAACGCAAACTGCTGCTAAATGTTGCTGCCATTAGCAAGTTAGCTTTTGTGCTTGGAGCACCGGGAAAGTGTTTTGGTGTTGTTTACTCAACTAGCACAAGAGTACAAACAGCCAGGAGAAGGTTTTCAGGTCTAGGTTAGGAGAACCCAGCAGGGAATACTGATGGGAAGGGGCGCCAGAAGACTTACATATTGCACCTATAAGACTTTTACTGAACTTTTGGTGACTTTCACTCTTGCAAAAGTATAACTGCAGACAATATCTTTATTTTTATGTCTTTTACTTCTTGTTTAATACTTTCCTGTGTGTTAAACTTCACTTTTCCCTCACCATGCCTATATCAAAGTTACATTTCAATAAGAAAGCACAATCACATCATGAATACATATATTAAGACAATGATTACATGATCAGTGTGTGTTCATCAGTACCTGTGACAGTCAGAGTTGTACCAGGTAAACTACTCCTCCATTCATACCGTTGTGTTGTGAATTTAAAGTGATACTGAGCTGAATCACTCTCTGTCAGGTCAGTGATTCTCAGAGTGGAGCGTCCTCTCCATGTTTCAAGGACCTGAACACGACCTGCAAACTGGGAGTCTTTACTAAGGTCCTCAGGCTGTGAAGGACTCTGCCACTGATGAGAACGTTCAGGACTGAACCAGAATTTAGATGCGATAGGTTTGTGACTGTTGTACATGCAGGAAATGTCCACTGATGAGCCTTTAAAGGCACAGATCCTTCTGTCAGTGTAGATCACTCGGTTGCAATATCGACCATAGCCACCTGAAAATGAAATATTTTAATTACTATTTACCTTAATCACTATAAACGTTACTGCAGTAGATGGGGTCATGGCACAGAACGTTAGCAAAAAATTAAAAAAGGCATCATGGTCGTGGAAGAACGTAAAGTAAACTCACACACTGGAGGAGCCGGGACGTCCTCATGTCCTTCTACAGCACAGGAATAACTGTCTGCAGCATAAAAGTTTCCTGAGCAAGTAGAAGATGTTTGTGACTGAATTTTCTGTCCATTCTCGTACCAGATGTAGGAAGTTTGATGAGGCAAACGACAACTGCTGTGACAGCTTAGTTGTGTTTTATGTGATTTTGAGCTGCCCTTCTGTACCTGGAAACCTGGATTTGTGAAGAGAGAAATATCATTTTTAGAGTAAACTGTAAACATACACAAATGATTTTAGACACACTGTGATTCACAGTTTTGTTTCCTCATGTTGAATTTTTGGAGTTAACTTTAATGGCTTCCAAAAGAATTGTTACCTGTGACTCTCAAAGTGACTCCAGGTGAACCAGTATATCTCCCACCTTCTTGGTTTGTTATGAACCTGAACTTGTACTCAGCTGAGTCGCTCTCTCTCAGGTCTGTGATTCTCAGAGTGCAGCTCTTCTCAGAACAACTGTACTCAACACGACCTGCATACCTAGAGTCTGTTCTCAGATCCACAGGCACATTTCCCTGCAATTTAGTAAACCAGAATGCTTCCTCAACCGTGGTATCACAGCCATCTATTCTGGATGGGTATGTGTACGTGCAGTTTATTTCCACTGTTGATCCTTCTAAGGCACAGATCTTAGTAGAGCTGTAAGTCACTCCCCAGTCATTCTGACCCTGTATCACTGTAACACAGAGAACATCAGAAACAATCAGACTCATAACACCCAATTGTCAGAATAAATGCTTGCTTAAAACCATTTGGTTTATCTTAGAAAAAGTTTAGGGTGTGGTTAAAATACCTGTCACCAGAAAAATGGCTGCATAATGTTGCATCCTCTTGATTGACAAAACTTTAACTGTACAATATCTCTCCATGTCTCTAAAAAAAAAATCTGTTTTGTCAAATCTTGACAACTTTTTTTGCCAGAAAGACTTCTGCGCAATGTCGCTATGTCTTACTGAAAAATACACAGTTTTGTCACCAGAAAGATGGTTGTAAAATGTCCGGAGGTCTCACTTAAAATTGCTGTTTAAGTTGCCAGAATAATGGTGGGAAATAGTCCTGACGTCTGGCTAAAAATATCTGCTTATGTCACCTGACAGACGATTGCAAAATGTCGAGACTTCCTACCAAAACTCTCACTTTTGTCACCAGAAAAATGGTGGCAAAATGTTTTGAAGTTCTGCAAAAAATACAGAGTTCTGCAAACGGATAAAAAGCTGTGAAAAGTCCAAAAGTCACCCGGGACAGTGAAGGGACGGGAATACATCGAAACTTTGATGCACGTTCACTGATAGAAAAGAAGGAGCAGAATATTAATTATTGGTGATAATGGTGCGGTGTGTAAAAATATACTGTGTGGTTTGTGGTCAGGTCAGGAGTGTGAAACTCCAGGGACATGCAGAATGTGGATGTGAAACTCTTCACTGACATCATGCTGGTGCCATGAAGTCTTTTGTGTGGCAGAAGGGGCACACTGAGCTAACACACAGTCACATTAACTGCTTACAAGATCTTATACACATGTAAAATGATAATGAGATGTTGATACCAGCACGTACAGTTATTGCATGAAAAAGCATGAATTCATTCATGTAAATACTTCATGAACTATCAGGAATGTAGGAGAATTAACTGAATCTCATGCTCGACTGACTGTAAGAATATATATATAACTTAAATAGATAAGGAGTATTTTAATCAATGTAATTGCTGAGTTATTAGTGATGTTCGTGACTTCTTCAGAGGTAAGTCTACAGTTAAAGGGACAGGCCGATAATCTAGTCTAGACAAGCCAAAGCAGTGCTCTTGTATTCTGATGAATTCCATGTCTTGTAATAATGATTAACGAAGCATGACGTCTTCATATTTCATCCTTCAAATAAAGACAGAATTATCTACTATTGACTTACTTTCTAAAAATACAAATGCAAAATATTGCATCATATTGGGGCATTTTCTGCTCCACTCGCACGATCATTTCCTTATAAAGATATAATTATGCAACAAATGGTTAGTACACGATTTCACAATTATGCCACCATTAAACTTTTTTTTTTCAATCATCACATGGTGCTATATTCAGATAGCTGTCATGTGTTTGTAGTCTACACAAACCACAGTTTTTTTTATATTACACACAGAGAACCTGTTAGCTGGAACACTGTTGGAGTGGAACCAACCAACTGAGCAGAGGGGAGACAGAATTTGACTTTTTAGCGGAAAACCTTGAATAAATAAACATTTCTACCCAAATATAAAACATTTTAAAATCAAATTTTTATATCAAGGAAATATCAGTGTTGTAGGGTTTGAATATAATAATAATCGTGCTAGATAACTTAAAATATTGCTGTAGTTGTACGGTACCTGACACAGTGAGAAGGAAGACAACAAACCCACTCGCTGCTGCTCTTAAACTCAAAGCTGCTTCGCTCATCTCTGTCTGTTCCAACAGTATTTTTTAGATACTGCTCAGTGTACCAGCTAGTCGATTCATCAGCTCTGCTTGCAGATGCGGTATTGAAAGAAGACATGGGTCGTCTGGCTGATACTAGGCTTACTTCCTCTTTACATTATTAATATGCATGAACAGCCGAATGTTGGTACTTCCCCAGACCAAATCACTCCTTCGGCTGTTTTCTGAACTACGCATCACTCTTCTAATGTACTTTGGAATAAAAAGAGTGGCCTTTTGGTACTCGAGCCACTTTGCATGAAAAAAATAAGATAAAGATGCTTTCACATCCTCCTAGTCACAGTTTTGATTATATAATCTGTAGCTGAGACAAGCAGAGGGTGTGACAACTGCAGCTGGCAACTTGATTGGTCTAAAAATACATATTGAGATTTTTTTAGATCACAAAATAATGAAACGCCCTTTGTCTTGGGAAATAACCCAGGTTACTACCAGTGTTGCAAAGTAACTTAATTACAATTTTGTAGGTGCTTGTGGTTTACTTGATTATTTATTTATTATTTATTTTTCTTTCTAATTAATTCTTGTACTTTACACAATTCAGAGGAATTTATTGCACTTTCTCCTGTGGCATTCCCCAAGGGTCCATTCTGTGTCCGTTGTGATTTTCTGTTTTGCGTACCTGGGGTCATATCATCAGGAACCAGAATATTAATTTTGCCGCTATGCAGATGATACACAGCTTTATGTATCCATTCAATTTAATAATTCTAACAACCTGGTGAATGTCTAATCATGCCTCTCTGAATTTAAGTGCTGGATGTCTCAGAATTTCCTGCAATTAAATGACTCTCAGTCAGAAAGCCTTCTGATTGAGCCTGTAAATGTTTCCCCTGCTTTTGAATCTATCCTTGATGACCTTGCATTTAATGTGATGCCTGTGATGCCCGTTGTCTCAAATATATCTTCTGAAAAACAAATTGCTCAAATGTGCTTTCTTCATCTGAGGACCATCTAAAAACTTTTTTTTTTTTTATCTCTGCTGGACCTTGAAAAGATCATTCATGCTTTTTCTCATCTGGGTTAAAGCAGATTAACACACTGTTTAATTCAGTCTTCACACATTTTGTAAAAAGGGAAAAATTCACTATCCTGCAAGTTTTTAGATAGCGAGTATCATTTTTAGAAGAGCTTTCAGGTACATAGATTCAGGGAATGAATGATAATTCATCCGTTTAATGAGACGCCTCAAAGTCTAACTTTTGTGTTTTCAGGGGTGCTTAGGTCTCCTTTAGAGGAGCTTTGCCCTGCTGGTTCCCCAATAATTTGAACATAGAACACCTTGCATGAACCTGCTGACAGCTGGAACAGCCCAGGAAAATAATTTTTTCACTTAATACATTTATTTAATAAAATATCAGGTTATTTAAACAACACAAAACAGTGCAATTCACCTCAGTTGAACAGACTATTGCCAGAGGGTTAAAACTTTGAGAAATAAATCACAGGCTTAAAAGACACACATCCCCAGTAAGAAAAATACAAATAAATTAAATCCATTCAAACAAACACTTACTCAGTATTAGGAATATTGACAACATTTAAAACAGAAAACAGCAGAGCAAAGAAAGACTGTGTTAAAGTTATACTATACAGAGAGAGATGAACTTGTACAAATTGGTATTATCAGCCCCTGATTAAACCTTTGTGATAAACCTTTGGTAATATGAGAAGTTTGTTTGAATTTTACAAGTGCCTTTATGCAATAATGACCAGGACAGTCCTTAAACTATTTTAATGTCACTGTGGACACCTGCGTAAATCACAGATTCTCAGATTCTGTTCATACTCTTGGGTTTTTGGTGACTGTGCTGTACAGAGCGGATGAATCCTCAACAGAGTCTTCTTGACATCTTAATCTGTGAATGGAAAAAAACAAACATTATGAATGAATTATGAACTCATAAATGAACTCAAAATATTAATTAAGACCAGGGTTAAAATAGACAGACGCAACAGCAATAAAGTGGTGGCAGTAAAAACATTGACCGTTCTTCTCATGGACTCACTCTGGGGAAGCACTGGAACTCTTAAAGTTGACCAAAGTGTACTCCACATCAGTCTCATCCTCTTCTTCCTCCTCCTCTTCATGTTGTTGTCTTTTAGGATGAGCTAGGCCGACGTTGGAGTAGAGTGGATCTTCCTGGTTTTTATTGAAGCTTACGGTGGCGTAGTAAAGGTCGTCCTGCTCCTCTGATGGATTTCTCTGTGCTGCAGCTGAATGGTTGTCGTACACTGGACCCACGTTTGCCTGAAGAGTAAACATAGCACAGACAATTGAGTATTCAAGTACTTACCTACAAAGATAATATTAAGTAAGGGCCCAGATTTTATTGATACCATGATTGAGGTTGTCTGTTTTTTGAAATTGTAATGACAACTGATCACCAGTAGGGGTCAATAAAATTTAAGGACATCACCCAGCACTGAAAGCACCCTCAGAGTTATTACAATTAATGACACATAATGACTGTGTAAAGGAAAACAAGGGTGCTACACATACATATGCAGAGAGGTTTATCAAATAGAAATGAACAGGATGTAAGAAGAGAGGGTGATGGGGACAGACGACTGGTATTTGTTTACAACTTAGCTGCTGAGTTTTGTTTAGGTGAAGAGAGAAATGAAGCAATATCCAAATTAGATTTCGGTTGAGAGTGGACTCACTTGTGCATTGTTGTCTGGTCCCTCAGCTATGCGTTTCGTAGACCTCTTTCGTCTGGATAGGGGGACAAATGAACGAGCAAATGAATCATCAAATGAAAACAACTGACTGGATTGACTGAATAATCTTGCTGAATGTTAATCTGTAACCTTGAACTGCTCACCTGATCAAGAAGAAGGCAAAGAGGCATATGATAACCAGTAAAATGACAGTGATCGATCCAGCAGCTACTGATTTCATTGAACCTGGGAAAGACTGACAATTAGTTATGGAATCACAGCTTCTTGAGTCGATTAACAACTGATAAACATGAATATCATAAACCAAAACCATAGACAGAAGCATTCTGAATAATTACTCATGTGAATTTCAGTTTTGCTTGTGGTTTTTGCCAAACGTCACAAACACTCTTGTGCCAATGTCTTGGTGGTCCATAACATCTGATTGTGAGTGATTTCACACAGCAGGCTTAAAATCAATGATTGACTTGGTAGCCAAATGATCAAATCTTTAACCATGTATCCTGAACTCGTGAGGTCAGCTGAAGCCACCCTGGTGTTGAGGGAGATCGCTTGATAAGAGAAGCTGCTGGACAGATCTTGAGAAAACCAAATGTTTAGTGAGAGTAGACTGGGTACATCTTGGTGAGGTTTTAGGCTCTCACCTCCAGAGGAATCTAAGACAGGTTGTCAAAGCCTCCATGAGGAAGGGGATGCTCTGATCAGAAGGTCACTGTGTTGACTCAGGCTGCAAAAACTGCAAAGATCCTGATTGTGGACACCTGCATTAAAGGATGTCACAGAGCTGAAAATACACCTGAATCGGCAGACAAGTACCAGTATCAGGAGGCCAGTAGTACGGCTGTCTCTGCGGTCATTCACGATTGTGAAAGGAGTTTGGGAATGTATCCTGGGGAAGGATTCAAAGAGATTCTGGCAAAGTATCAGAGGAATTGAATAGAGGCAGGCCCTTTCCAGGGCTGCTCTCAGAAGTGAAGGGGAAGTGCTCATATTGACTTGGTAAGTGGAAAACTCAGAGGAACCAAAACAAAACACCATGTGCAGACAAAGCAGAATTGGAAGACTTGTGGGAAGCCATTATTCTGGTATAGGTCAGTGAGGTAGTCGTGGTTAAGTCTTAGTGGGTAGGACTACCTTAAAATATTGTTGGGCTGTGTTGGTTGAGAAGCCACTTCAGTTTGCCTGTGGTCTTGCAGACAAGGGTGGTTCCGATTTTGAACCAAAACGTGTGTGTTCAAACTTAAAGCCTTTGCAAGTTGCTTGAAAGACAATTCCTCCAGCGAATGTTGGATTCAGGAGAAGCAGTACGGAGCTGGATTTTCAGGATGCCCATTCATCCACTTTGTGAAACTGGAGAAGATCTTGTACCTTGGGTTGATTTTTGGGTGGGACTGTGGTTATATGGGATGATAGAGCTGCTTCTACAAGTCATTCAGTTCTTGCATAACAGAAATGAGACCTGGGTCCATATTCCATATGGATATTGATCTTCCAGGGTCGTGCCTTGTCAGTGATTTAATTTGCAATTTTCATGAATGGAATCACTTGACCCGTGAGAGGGATGGACATCTGAAGGTAAGAAAAGGAACACTGTAGATAAACTAAACACAAAACACCTTTGTCTCAGGTTTTTCTGTACAGACACGTGTTGAGTCTCACAACACAGGCTTGTTTGGGGGAGAAAGGGGGGTCGTCATGGGTCGGCCGCGGTCATAAGGTGTCAAGTTTGGATCTACTCTGGACAAGACCAATCCTGGGCTTGGCTTGGTTCAACTCAGCATTGTAAACTGGTGATGGAAATGCAAATGGGCACATTGAAGCCTGAAGCCATGGGACTCCACTGAAATAAATTGGGCCCTTTGAATGAATAAATATTATCTTGATAACCATAACCTACAGGAAAAGAGTTTCTGGGCAAACATACTGTATTTGATTTGCAGATGTGTCTATGTTGAAAACCTATTTCATCTAGACTCTAAGCTCTCAGCTCAAAGATTGAAGAAATAATTGTACCTAAAGCAGGCTTATACTTATATTGTCTGGTTTAACTGGATGGTTAAAGTAATTTGGAAGTGATTGGGTGTGTTGCTAGCTTAATAAGCATGACTTACGTGACACAACGATCAGCTGTAAGGTGGAGGTACGACGTCCTCTTCTGTTGTGGGCTTCACAGTAATAATTCCCTCTGTGTTCAGCTCTGATGTCAGTGATGGTGAAGATCTGTCCTGATGCTTTTGGTGAGTCTTCATTCTTCTTGTACCAGGTGTAATTAGCTGCTGGGTTAGCATCACTGCTACAGGTCAGATTCACTGAACTGCCCTCCACTATCTCAGCAGAGGGACTCACTGACACAGAGGGAAGCTTTGGAGCATCTGGAAGAAAAGTTAACATGCAATTTCTTAAATATTAGTAAAAGAGTAACTGTGGTCACCAAGGAGCACCAGCATCTATCCTTCTGCTGCAGCTCAGAAACAAAGAATCAAAGATTTTTTACTGAACAGAACACTGGATTTTGCCCTCTACTTCTTACAATTTTGTTGTTCTGCAAAGGTATCACTTCACCGCCTGCGTGGACATTATTGGGCAGCTGGATTTACTATGTGATCTCACTAATCAATCTCACCAGGCTTCAAGCTCTTCCTTTGGCCAACCCACAGTGGTTGAACTAAACAGCCTCCTATTGAGGAACAATTGTAATCTAGGAAAATAGTTTAGGTGTAACAACCAACAAGAGAAGCGAGTGGTTGTTTGAGAACAGCGATAGCTATAGCACCAATTATATCAGAGCTGGAGAGTATGTTTCATTAAAAACAACAACACAGAATGGCACTGAAAGCTTTCTTCGATGGAAAACCTGTGATCACTCTTCTCTCGACTGGCTTCGGTAAGTGTTTATTTTACAAACTGGCTTCACTGATTTGCAAGTTAAGCACGGACAATTGTATTAAAATAGTTCTGATACAAAACGTGTCCTTTTAACCCTTTGTGACATGTTTCTTAATTACATTGAATGCAGAAGTGATTTGCAATGCTTTCTACTCACACTGGACATTCATGTTTACAGGTGTAGAGTTGAGCGAGCCATATATATTCTCTGACTTGCAGTGGTAGATCCCATTGTCCTTTAAGCTCAAAGAGTTGAAAATATAACTGCCTTCTGGTCCCTGAATCAGTGTTTGGTTCCCCTTGTACCAGGTGTAATTAGCTGCAGGGTTAGCATCACTGCTACAGGTCAGAGTCACTGAACTGCCCTCCACTATCTCAGCAGAGTGAATCACTCTGGGAAACTTTGGAGCATCTGGTGGTCAAAAGAGAGCCAAATCAGGGATTTCTGTTCACAAGCCTGTTTTTAGGTGTAGACTACCATGAGCTAGGACGGACAAAACAATTATTTTGATTAATTATTTTCAGGCAAGCCATTGTTGCCTCTACAAAGCCAGCTAGCAGGCTACCAGTGTTGTGTGTAACGTGTTACAGTAACGTAACTACTTTTTTCGGGTAAAAAGTAGTGTAACACATTACTACAGAAAATATGGTAACGAAACGTAGTTCCTTTTTTCAGTTGGGCACAACTTTACTTTTCCCAGAGACAGATTTGACAGCGACACTGCCTCAGCTGCGCGCTTGCGCAATAGTCGCGGGCTCTCATCCCACACTGAGGCTGGTACTAGCAATAACATGCAGAGAGCAGTCAGTCATCATGGCAAACTCGGCAGAGCAACCATAACCAATGGTAACTTTTCGAACTGATTGAAAATAAGGGGAAGAAGTTGAGTGTGAGGTGTGGCCAAAGTAACGTAAAAGTAGCGAGTAATGTAAAAAGTTACTTTCTATAGAGGGTAACTAATTAAAGTAAAGGATTACTTTAATTAGAAGTAACGAGTAACGAGCAAACACTACTTTTTAAAAGTAACTTCCCCAACACTGCAGGCTACAGTAACTACTAACAGACCTGAGATGTGCTGGCTGCTCTGTGCCAGGATAATATTACCTAAATTGGTAAAATTTGTGCCAAGAGTTTGTGCTTGGGTTTAGGTTTGTGCACATTTTCAGGCAAAGAAGGGCCCCAAGAAATGTTTTTGACTAGTACTAAAAATAATTTTCTAATATTTTGTACTCACACTGGACGTCTATGAATAGAGATGAAGAGTTGATTTTGCCATACTGATTCTCAGACTTGCAGTAGTAGTTCCCTCTGTCCTCAGAGCTGATGGAGGGGAAATTATAACTTCCTTCTGGTCCTTGAATCAGTTCTTGGTTCTCCTTGTACCAGGTGTATTTAGCTGCTGGGTTAGCATCACTGCTACAGGTCAGAGTCACTGAACTGCCCTCCACTATCTCAGCAGAGGGACTCACTGACACAGAGGGAAGCTTTGGACCATCTGTGAAGATGTGATGAGAGATTATTATAGGTTAAATGTGTTATTATAGTAGCACATATTTGAATCATATGCTGTGAACAGCTGTGTGTAGCACTGTTTCAGTCTGGTCTGAACACCGCATTAAAGTTCTAAAGTGTCCTGGGGCTGCTCAGTGATTTATAGCTGAGAATGTGGAGCAAAAGAACATTAGACTGGACAGATTTAAGAAGTTTGTTGTCTTGCAAATAACACTCACATGTCACATTAATAGAGATGTATTCAGACGTCTTCCTCCCCAGCTCGTTCTCAGCTGTACAGTAATACTCTCCAGAGTCAGAGGACTGGATGGAGCTGAAGACAAGCTGTGGTTCTTTACTGAGAGGATGAAGGTCTGGATCTCCATTCTTCTTGTACCAGGTGTAATTAGCTGCTGGGTTAGCATCACTGCTACAGGTCAGAGTCACTGAACTGCCCTCCACTATCTCAGCAGAGGGACTCACTGACACAGAGGGAAGCTTTGGAGCATCTGGAGGAGATATGAACATGTATTATTTAAAGATATCACAAAAAAATGAATATTTTGATTAAAATGTCTTTGTTTCTTTTTGATTGTCTCCATTATCAAAGCAGCTGTTCATGTTGTTGACTATAATGGGAACTGACAGTCAATAACAAGCTGTTAATAATTTGTAATATTCAAAACCTTTACACATTGTTATCCATACTGTACATGCTGGTTGTGTTCAGGTCCTGTTTGCAGAGTCCTGACAGTGTGAATGTTGCTTCTCCTCTAGTTGTAGCAGTTTAACTTTATCCAGTTACAAATAATTCTGCTGCATCTACAACTTTTAGAAGCCAGTGTGTCTGCACGTCTTTTTCCTGATACAGTGGATCAAACTCACAGACTGGAGGAGAGCCGTAGTTCTCATGTCCTTTGAAAGCACAAGAGATGATGTCTCCAGGATAAACCCGGCCTTTAAAAGAAGATGTCTCCACCCCTGTGACTTTCTGTCCCTTGTTGAACCAGACGTAGGAAAGACGAGCAGCTGGACTGCAGCTGCTGTGACACTTCAGCTCTGCCTCAGTATCAGACTGGTGGACTGTTATTCTGGTCACCTGCACCTGCAGAGCTGGATATGAGAACAAGAAACAATATTATTATCACTGGTTCTAACAGAAATCACTGATAGATGTACACACACGACAACACAACAGTTACTATTCCTAGAACTAGCAGTGAACATTAGTGCCAACACAACAGTAATT
>OMLP01043158.1:0-10108 GCA_900302685.1 Spondyliosoma cantharus | reverse complement strand
CCTTTTCATTCTTTTCTTTTCTTTTCTTTCCTTCCTTTTCTATCTTTTCCTTTCCTTTCCTTTCCTTTCCTTTCCTTTTCTTTCTTTTCTTTTCTTTTCTTTCCTTTCTTTTCCTTTCCTTTCTTTTCTTTTCTTTTCTTTTCTTTTCTTTTCTTTTCTTTTCTTTTCTTTTCTTTCCGTTCCTTTCCTTTTCATTCTTTTCTTTTCTTTTCTTTTCTTTTCTTTCCTTTTCTTTCCTTTCCATTCCTTTCCTTTCTATTCCTTTTCTTTCTTTTCTTTTCTTTCCTTTTCTTTTCTTTCTTTTCTTTTCTTTTCTTTTCTTTTCTTTCTTTTCCATTCCTTTTCTTGTCTTTCCTTTCCTTTCCTTTTCTTTTCTTTCCGTTCCTTTCCTTTTCATTCTTTTCTTTTCTTTTCTTTTCTTTCCTTTCTTTTCCTTTCCTTTCCTTTTCTTTCCTTTCCATTCCTTTCCTTTCTATTCCTTTTCTTTCTTTTCTTTTCTTTTCTTTTCTTTTCTTTCCGTTCCTTTCCTTTTCTTTTCTTTTCTTTTCTTTTTGTTTTCCTTTCCTTTCCTTTCTGTCCTCTTTATCTCTTCTATCCTTCTCCTTCTGTTTCATGCCTGTTCCTTACTTCCTTACTCCTTCCAGGGTGTGTTTGATTTTCACCTCATTCCCCACATGCTGTCACTTTGGGGTGTGTTCCATTTCTCCATCCTCTGACACACCTGAGGGGAGGTGAGGGTGAGCTTGTTTTGACATCCCTGTTGTCCCTGTGTCCTCCAGCCGCAGGACGGGTACCGCATGGTGCAGCAGTTCCAGTTCCTGGGCTGGCCGATGTACCGCGACACGCCCGTCTCCAAGCGCTCCTTCCTCAAACTCGTCCACCAGGTGGACAAATGGCAGGAGGAGTACGACGGAGGGGAGGGACGCACCGTGGTCCACTGCCTGTAAGAGTACACACTGATACTGCATGAAGTACTGCAAGAGTACACGTTGATACTGCATGAAGTACTGCAAGAGTACACGCTGATACTGCATGAAGTACTGCAAGAGTACACGCTGATACTGCATGAAGTACTGCAAGAGTACACGTTGATACTGCATGAAGTACTGCAAGAGTACACGTTGATACTGCATGAAGTACTGCAAGAGTACACGCTGATACTGCATGAAGTACTGCAAGAGTACACGCTGATACTGCATGAAGTACTGCAAGAGTACACGCTGATACTGCATGAAGTACTGCAAGAGTACACGCTGATACTGCATGAAGTACTGCAGTATAAATAAAACTGAGCTGATAGTTGTAATCAGTGAATGTTTGTCTCCATCTGGTGGAGAGAAAGTGGAACAACAAACTGACTTCATGTTTCTAATTCTCTCCTCTCCTCCTCTCTCCTCTCTCCTCCTCTCTCCTCTCTCTCTCTCCTCCTCCTCCTCCTCCTCCTCCTCTCCTCCTCTCTCCTCCTCCTCTTCTCTCCATCATGTCTTCTACATGCTCTCAGATTCGCTCTGTGCGTCTCTCAGACTTCTCAGCGTACCTGGATTTTATCAAACCCACCTCTCACACTTTCCCAGATGTCTCTGAGCTGCTCTCCACCGACCGCAGAGGATTTCCTCCTGATTGTTTCCTTACATTCGTCTCCCTCAGCTCCGTCACGTCCTCCTCCCACTCTGATTACTGCTCACTTACGTCTGTTCCTCACAGTCACTCCGAGGTCACTGCGGTGAGCTCGTCATCTCGACGGTTTAGGAATTGAAAAGTCTAATAAATGTTGTTGACGGTCGTCACGGATCCGATGAAGACCAGACATGATCTCCTTCAGCTCACGTCAAAGAACTTCAGGAGGAAAAAACTTTCTGTGCTTTTCAGCTACTTGTGGTCAAAAATAATTTGAGTCATTTTTCATCCAAAAATGTCAGAAAAGTAAAGTAGAAAAGACGTCACTCCTCCGATGAGCCAGTCAGAACAGCTTCCTGTTGACGAATGTCAACGCAGGTCGAACACGAACACGAACACAAACATGAACGTGAAGCCGTCACAACTCCAAATCAATTCAGTTAAACATGTTCTTCATCACGACGTCACTGTGAGACTGGAACACAGTGAAGAGGAGCAGATCACTGGTTTACAGTTAAACTCTTCTTAAAAAGATATTTTATAACAACAGCTCGACGTCGTCCTGATGTCGTTTAGACAAGTTCAAATAAAAATCACCTAAAAGAAAGATTTCAAGTTCAAACATACCAGCCTCCAGTGACTCAACAAACAACAACAAAATAGTTTCTCTAATCCGTCCAGAGTGAACCCTCTTCACAAACATATCAATAAAGGATCTCTGATTGAGTAATTAAACCAACATGTCCGACGCTGTCAGAGTTTCCTCTGGTGCCAGTCAGCTGATCGTCTTCATCACACAGGAGGAGAGTCTGGAAGAGATGCTGCAGGCTGATGCTAAGCTAGCTGCAGGCTGATGCTAAGCTAGCTGCTGGCTGATGCTAAGCTAGCTGCAGGCTGATGCTAAGCTAGCTGCAGGCTGATGCTAAGCTAGCTGCAGGCTAACACTAAGCTAGCTGTGTAGTCTGTTCCTTTGGATGTGCACAAGTCGGCAGAGTGGAGATGGAGAAACATTGGGAGAATTGCAGATTTCATTGGGATGAATCAGAACTAAAAACTAATTTAAAACAGTTTCCAGTTAAATATTCAGATGTTGACTGAAGACGACTGACATTGTTCTGGTTCTGATCAGCAGAACCACGACAGGTTCAGTTGTGAAAGGGTTTCCTCAGGAAACGTCCTGGACACAGCGACCGGCTCTGTGCAGCAGCAGACTGGTTGAACTGGTTTGCTCCCAGTCTGAACATGTGGAGGTGGAGCAGGCAGCTCCGTCAGCTCCGTCAGCGCTCCCTGGATAAATAAAGCTTTAACGAGCAGCTGTTGCTCAGCGTCCCCACGCTCCTGTAACGAGCCGCCGCTGGCCGGCAGCCTGTAATCACAGCGTGACCTCTGACCTCCGACCGGGTCACAATCAGACGGGAGAGCAACGTGTGAACACGCCCTGAACTCTGGATGATGTCACGACCATTAATCATCAGCCTCGCGTCACAACGTCATCCTCAGGAGGAAGAGACCGAATCACTGACGGACGAACTGACGAGAGCAGAAGGACGAAAGAGTAGAAAGTAAACAAATAGAACTCCTGAAGCCGAGCAGAGCGTTAAGCTTCTATTTCAAACTAAATCAGTTCAACGAAGATAAAACTACAGGTCGCTCTCTCAGCAGGAAACTCAGGAGCCATAAAATAAAGCAGGAATGTTTCATCCCTGGAAAGCAGCATGAAGGAATTTCAGATCTTCCAGGTGTTTCCAGGATGTGTTCCAAACCTAAACATCTGCCCGGACAGAAGATGGATGTGTTGGAGCAGCAGAACACCTGGAGTGTGTTCAGACAGCAGCAGAGTTTCAGTCAGGACTCTCAGTCTGTCAGAATCTAGACCGGTGTGGCCCGAACAACCCGACTGAGACCCAACAGATCCTGTCGGCTCTAGGGCGGGCGCAGAACAGAAGCTCATATCTGCTCAAACGAGCTGTCAATCAAACGGCGCCCATCTCAGGATCTCAGGTGTCGTCCAGTTATTTTCATTTTGTCTCCATTAAATGACGAATTCTGTGTTTTGGGCTAAACGTGTGACTGAGTGGATCTGGAGGACATCTGGTCTCGACCCGCTCGTCATCATTCGTACAAGTAGTTGATTCATAGTTTGATGAAACCATTAATGCAAACAATCAGTTATTTCTTCATGAGCTCTTTGTAACACAAAGGCGACGACAGGGAGCCGAAAACACAGCGACGGATCGTGTCTTTCCTCTGGTTCTGGACCCAATGACCGACATACAGGTGTGAAAACATCCTGACAGTAGAATGTGAAACTCTTCAGTCTGCTGTAGAAGACTGATATAAGAACACAGGTCTGATCCGTTACTGCCTCTCAACTGCAGGTCTGAACACATCAAGTGTCAGTCGATGTTCTCAGGCAGCTAATGGAGCTACAAGTGTCTCATCATCGATCCATCACGGATCACTAATCACAGCGCCGAGTCCACACCCTGAGAAAGACGCATGACGCCATCGCTCCATCTATAAGGAACAAGAGGCTCGTTTCCAAACGCTCACGACGTGCTGACAGATGAACAACCTCTGCGTTTTAGAAGAGGCAGACAGGAGGTTCATCCGACCGCTCCGATCAATCACAGCTGATCGGACAGCCTGATTTATTCTCCTGCGTCAGGGAGATTATCTGTCTCCCTGAAAAAACTCTCTCTGAGACACCTGACGTCAAAGAACGGAGCGTTTTTAGGAAATTATTAGAAACATTTGGCAAAACGGCTGCAGCTTCAGGGAGCTCTGAACCCTGCGAGAGGATTTAGAGCGAGTGGAGGAGGACGATAAAGAAGAGAGATGCTTCCTTCTGTAAATATACCAGAATATTAATCATATCCAACACGATATGACATCAGATAATCACAGTACCTGTTATAACATTGATCATTAATGAGATCAATCTGTTTTCATGCTAACATCCTGATATTTAGCAGGTTTGTTCCCTGCTATTCCCTCCGTGTGGACTGACAGGTGCTCCATTTACTCTTTGTAACATTTACTCCTTATATATATTTTGATATATAAGTCGCACCTGACTATAAGTCGCAGCCAAACTATGAAAAAAAGTGCGACTTATAGTCCGGAAAATACGGGTAAAGCTGAGGCTGACGAGCTTGAGAGTCTGAATACGATCCAGAACACCTGGAGTCGTCTCATCAGGTTCTGATCCGGAGCCGGTAACACAGACGACTTTGTAACTTTCTCTTCACTCCTGTTGATCAGCCTGACTGCAGCAGTGATCCGGAGCTGACCTCCACTGTCGGGTGGTTCTGTTCTGTTCTGCTGACTGGAGCTGGAGGGGAAATGGACTTTACTTGATGAACGTAACGTTACAGAGAGGAGAAGAAGAGTCCGGTCTCGTCCGGCCTGGTGACGGCGGGCTCTCAGGCAGACCCTGTGGACGTCAACAGAAAGTCCACTTCAGGCCTCTTGTGGACTTCGGCGGCGCTGGAGAGCTCAACACTCACAGACTTCCTTGGAACGAGTCGGTTAAGTTCACAAGTCTGGACATGAAGTGAAATATGGTCGTTTGGATCCGGCCCGAGTCCGTCTCACCCTCCAGAACCCCTCCGCCCTGATGCTTTCCATGTTTCTGTTCATTCATCACAACAGACGCTTCGTGTCCAAGAACTCAGCCGAACAACATGAACTCACCCATGAACCTGAGTTAAGTGAATAAACGTATTCGACCGCCATCGTAACTGACAGACACGAGGTCACATGTCACCTCAGCGTCTACATGTCTTCATTGTGTAATCTGAACTTTAATAACTTCTTCTCAAAGACTTTTTCACAGATGTGTTTGTGACGTTCAGGATGTCTGTTTGTTCACTTCAGCCTCCATCATGGAAACAAACACTCCACATTTGAATTTCTGCGACATTCCTGGTTCTTTGTCCTGAAAACGCTCGACATTTAAATCTGAATTATCGCGAGCGGCAGGCAGGTGCAAGTTTCTGAAATAAAATACGGTCTCAAGGGTGAGAACAACTTCACAAAGTCCTCTCGGCCTCGTTCTCTGCGGCGGCCTGTAACTCACTCCGATACTCTTTCGAACATCATCGGGATAAAACAAAAGTCTCTTTCCAAAGCACACACGGACAGACAGGACGGTCTTCATGAACAGTTGGAAAGAAGGATAAATCCGTCTCGGCGCTCAGCAGATGATAAGAGCTATTAGTCGCAGGAGACGGCAGCCGGCCCGAACAGCTCCTCCTCTAATTGAGTTTCAAGAGTCTTCACGGACAGAGAGAAAGACAAATGTGCTCAGGCCATCATTCTTTCAGCAGACACAGAGGTAGTAATCACCGGAGGAAACAAAACTGCTGGAATTACAGGGATTCAAGAGCTCTCATAAAAACACTGAGAGACAAACCAGGAGGGATTCCTGTCAGTCAGTCGGGGAACAATCAACTCCAGGACGGAGCCGCGGTCACGACGCCGAGCTCACGGTGGTCGAAGTGAAGCAGATTAGAAAACAAGTTCAGAGCTGAATTCTCAGAACGAGCCGCCAAACAGACGTTTATATCCTCTTTAAAGGTGTGATGGACGAAGTCACAGGCAGGACGCTGACGTGACGGTTATCAGCGTTAGATACAGATACGGACAGATTCTGATCAATACTGCATGTTTTCTGAAAGCTTGCTGATGCGGATGAATCGCAGAAGTACCAACAAAATCGCGTTTAAGCGAGATGAACATAGGACACGAAGTTTGAACCGTGGCAGACATCTGAAACTTTCTGTCATTTGTAAAAGTCCAACGCCGATGGTCGACAGTCATCGACTTCTGCACCATCGTGACATGGGGATTTAAAAGGTGCCCCATTGAAACAGGGTTGTTGCTGCTCAGCGTCGATCACGTTAAACCAGCTCAGCTCAGAGATGCTCTGGTTCACTGGAGGCAGTCGTGTCTGGCTTTGTTCTCTACCGAGACATTTGTGTTTTCTCAGCTTAGCTTTCTCAAAAGAGAACAGACATGTAGAGAAACGTCTGAGATTATGAATCAAGATACTTTTACTACCTTTAATATTTCAAAAATTTGTATCCAGAACGTCAGATTATCTCTGAGCTTGGTTTTGTTAATGACAGAATGCACTCGAGCTGCATGGACTCGACCGGTTGGTCCACAAAGCTTTGACAAAACCACCTGAAGTCCAAAGAGGACGAGGAGTCGTGACGGTCCACAGGCACCGGACCTCCTCTCTGTTCAGCGTCTTCAGTGTGTTGCAGTGAATTAAACAAGCATGAATTCACTGCAGAGTATTTCATTTTGAGGTGCATAAATAATCATCAGTGTTCTTCCTTATTGGGTCGCATTGCTTTCTGAGCAGCAGTCGTGTGGTTTCGGGTCGTCATCTGTGATTTCTATCCCAGCTGATGTATCGTCTCCGCGGAGCCGACCGATACCATCCTTCAAACGTCAGGTCCATTTTATTTGTGAGGCAGTTTTAAAAGGAAGCTGTGAAGGATTCGAGGAAAAGACCCACAGCGTTTACCTACATGTGTGTTTTCTCATCACTTTTCATCTTTGTTTGTTGGGTCCGGTTCAGAGAAGTGTCTGTCTGCGGTCCAAACTACAGCAGAGTTATACCAAGCTCTCTCTCTCTGCTGACTCAGCACTCCTCAGGATGACAGAGCGCTTCTTCTTCTTCTGACAGACGATTTATCTGCTAAACAAATGTGTTCAGGAGCAGGAAGAGGCCCAGTGGGTGTCCTCCCAACCAACCCAGAACCCCCGAGAGGACAGTCGGACTCTGCTGACGTCACTTTTAATCCAAAACACCAAAACTACTCGACCATCGCTGCCTGGCGGCTGAGCTGCTGTGTTTACTGAGACGTTCAACAAAGTCTTCCTGCGCTCATGTAGAAATATCCTTCAACCGCCATGTTGGTTTTTAATGCAGCGCCACCTGAGGGGTCGAAGGTCACAGGTGTTGGTGTCTCTGAATCTTGTGATGACATCATAGATTGTAGATGGTGAAACAGAGAGAACACTGACCAACACCTGACCAAACAAACTCCAACAAACTGGTGTTTCGGGACTTGAATTAAGACTTTCACTTAAGAAAGTAAGACCCATCCACCATCCTCGGTTGGTGGAATTTATGTATAATCCTGCTGACAAACCAATCAACCAACAAACCAACCAACAAGCGGACACAGTTGAAGACATGGCCTCCTTGCCGAGGTAATAAACTACATTATCTACTAAAGCAGACCTGCTTTATAACTCAGACAACCATCCAGACAGTGAAGGAACAGGACCGACCACAGACGCAAGATTCAATGAACAAACACAGACAAAGACAAAGTCGGGAAGTTTTAATCTTTACGAGCATTGAATACATTGCAACAGGATTCCTCTTCTGTACAACCTCACAGATTAAAGGTCACATTTAACATAATCGAGCTCCAGCCGAGCGGCAGAACGACTTACAGCCAATCACAGGAACACTGGAGCTGAGTGAGCTCGTCTTAAATCTTTCCCTTTCCTTCATTTTAGAATAAAAGTCAGTCAACAGCTCCACATTCATCCATTCAGCCCATCGCTCATCCAGACCAGAAATATATTTCCCCTGAGCTGCGTTTGGCTGTCAACTCGAGGCTTATCTGGTTATCTGGGAACAGGCGGGGTTAGGTCTCCGTGACCTGGAGGAAGTCTGAAGGCTGTCAACATGACTCTAAATCCAGCTGATCCAGGAACAAACTCCCAACATCATTCAGAATCTGTTGACGAAGTGTCGAGGAAGTTTCCTCCTTTAACAAGTGCGATCGTCCTTTGCATCGTCGTCTCTGAGCTGCGCTCCGTCTCTACGGTGGACTAACAATGGAGGCTGAAGCAGGAAGCCGTCACTCTGAGACACAGACGGAACTTTACTGGAGTTTCATTTCAACACCACCGACACTCCCGACCGGCCAGTCGTCCACTTCCTGTTACGAGCTCTGTAGAGTTTCTACAAATATCGTGGGACAAAAACTGACGATTATTCTAAAGAATTCAACCGATTAGATTAGAATGTTATAGCCATTTGCACAAATACAATGTAATTCTTGTCCATATCTCACAAAGTACAAAAGGCAAAGACACGTGACGAATGTAAAAACTAGTTTATATCCACTTCTACAACAACAACCACCGTGTGATTCTGTGAACTCTGAAACCTTAATATGTTCTCAGATATCCTCCTGATACAAACGTCTGTTTGGCCTGACGTGTGACGGATCAGTTCACCAAAACTGTCAAACTCTGGAGGGAATTCCCTCGAGCAAGGCAGTGATGTGAGTATGAGTTATGAGGGTTTGTCCTGTTGTGCCCTTTTAAGAAAAAAGCACCAACACTGTAAAAGTTGGGTTTCATTTTCTGTTGAGGCCAGTGGAAGGAGTAAGGCAGCACCAGCACTGAGGGTTGAGGGTTCAAATCCCAGCAGTTGCTTTCCTGTTTAGCTACATGTAGAAATGTGCAGTCATGCTTCCAGAGGCGGAAGGTTTGAGCCTGCAGAGGGCTGATTTATCTGATCTTACATGTTAGGTATCCACTTCAGAGGCTGTTTAGGTTTCAGCTGGGATAAATCAAACGCACCTCCCGTAGTTTGAACATGAAGCCATATTTAGCTGAATATTTTCTGCAGGAGCTGGACTCGGCCCAGACGACAGGACAGAAACACGGCCAGAGGACTCTGAGTCGTAAAAACAAGGTTGGCCTCTGCTGAACTCCTGCGAGAGACAGACAGCAAGCAACAAGAGGGCAGAGACAGGAAGTGAAGCAAAACATGAGTCAGCAAAACACGAGTCAGCAAAACACGAGAGAGGAAAACAAGAGTCAGCAAAACACGAGAGAGGAAAACACAAGTCTGGGACGAGCTGGAACCAAAGAACCAAAAGGAAGGAAGCTAGTGGAGAACAGACAGCCGGCCCAAATCAAGAACTTCTTCATATTCCTCGAAAGTTCTACCGACTCGTCAGTCCAATCATACTCATCAGTCTTTCAACTGCACAAACTCCTCATAAATCACTTTAACCTGATGAATTACACCAACAGTGATGGCTATAAACACATCATTTTAAAAATCACACTCCAATCTAATTCAAGTGGTCCAACCAACCAATCAACCAAAAAACCAACCAACCAACCAACCAACCGTCCAATCAACCAATCAACCAACCAACCAACCAAAAAAACAACCAACCAACCAACCAACCGTCCAATCAACCAATCAACCAACCAACCAAAATAAACAATCAACCAACCAATCAACCAAAAAAACAACCACCTAACCAACCAATAAACCAACCAACCAATAAACCAACCAACCGACCAATCAACCAAAAAACCAATCAACCAACCAACCAAAATAAACAATCAACCAACCAACCAATCAACCAAAAAACCAACCAACCAACCAACCAACCAACCAAAAAACCAACCAACCAACCAATAAACCAACCAA
>OMLP01043153.1:0-23881 GCA_900302685.1 Spondyliosoma cantharus | reverse complement strand
ATTAATTTAAAGCTGAGTGAGCACTTTCTGTCTATTTTTTGGGGCCCCTGTCTGTCAGCGGCCCTTGGAATCATCCTCGTCCCCCTCGTCCTCTTTCTCTCACTCCTCTGGCTCTGGCTCTGCCTCTGTTTCCAATATTGGCATCCATTGCTCCAAAACAGAAGAGCTCACCTGTGCCCTTTTATGCTAAAGCTCTGATTGCTAATTGTAAAACTGTGTGACATGTGTTTGCCCATGTGATGAGTCAGTGTGCATAGTGGGGCAATTAACTTTCAAATTTTGAATGACAGTGTGTTGAATGTGAAAACAAGAGATTTTCTTCATGAAAATTTGGCCAAATGCAGAGAATTGTGTGTAGTGTTTTGAAAATAGTGTGTTTTAGAACTGTTTTTTGAGTTTAAAGCAGGAATTGTGCTTGTAGTTTATCAGAATTGATTCAGGTGGTTGGTGCACGAGTTACATGTTGTGGTCATTGTGTCCCAAGTACCAGTATTTGTGTGTAAAAAATTGAAAATTGAATGTCAAGACTGTGACGTTAAATCTCTATGAGAATATAATTTTTTAATGAGGCATGAATTTGTCGACAAAATGCCGCTTTAACATCAAAATGCCCGACTTCCTGTTGGAGTGGCGGTATTGGTCCAAGAGGGTTTTTTGTGCGTCTGCTCATGATAGATGTGCACACCGAATATCGTTCCTGTATGTGCATGTGGGAGGCGGGGCAGAGGCTGGACACTCCATAGCGAGGGAAGAAATGGTTTGCAGCGTCATGGCCAGCAGGTATGACGTATGATAAAGATTTCCATAACTTTTCATCTTCAAGGCATGAGCATGAGGCTGACTGAATGTCAAGACTGTGGTGTTAAATCTCTAGGACGAGATAATTTTTGAACGAGGCATGAAATGGCATGGAAAATCAAATAAGGTGCGCTACAGAGCCAGTCAGCGCCACCTGCAGGTCATTTTTGGTGTGTGAGTTACAGGGGCCAGTCTTTACCACCCCTATGAATTTAATTTCCATAAGTGTTATGGTGTTGGAACAGGGCCAAATATAAAAAAAAACTGGCACCAGAGTGCCATCTGGTGTCGGATTGGTAACCCCTTGGTCAGATATCCTCAGGAGGGCATTGACAATAAGTGTAGCAAGTTTCGTGTTAATCCGAAGAACTGAAGTGGAGATATAAAATAGTTGAATTTAAAGAGCGCCACCTTGCGGTCATCGCCTGAAATTTTGCACAGAACCTCAGGGGTTCATGGGGAAGTAGGAACCAAAGATTCATGTCATTGGGATACACCAATGTGGAGATATGCAACACTTCCTGTTTGGAACGAAATCTGCAGGAAGTTGCCATTTAATAAGTTGAGTATCCTTTGGACTATCAAAATGATTTCCATGATGCTGACAATGATTTTTTTTTTTGTCAGGACGGTCCACAGATGCTGTGTGCAAAGTTTCATGCATGTCGGTGAAATTGCCTGGGAGGAGATAGAAAAAGTAGGTCTTCGACATTTCGCGCGCTAGCGGAAAAAAACTCAGGCAGAAATGGGCGTGGCCTATATCACGAGGTTCAGCACAATTCAGTGAACGCGTGGATATAAGGTTTTTGAATGTGCGACAAAGTATGTGGGAGTTATGAGCCAAAACGCACTTTCCTTGATTATAGCATCACCTAGTGGTGGAAATTCAGAACGACAATAGATAATAACATTTTTCAGCAGGTGTGACTTATATTCCAAGTTTGGTGAGTTTTGGGGTATGTTCAGGCAGTGAAAAATTAGATCATTTGGGACAAAAAATCGTCATTCCAAAAACAATAGGGACCTCGCAGGTCTGTGACCTGCTTGGGCCCTAATAATAATACATTTTATTTGATGGCGTCTTTCAAGTCACCCAAGGTCACCTTACATAGAATAAAAGCATAAAATAACAACATCAAACATTATTAAAAAACAAACATTGACCTACAAGTGTAGTGCACAGTGACCAGTCTGAGTGAGTATGCCAGTTGGAACAGGTGGGTTTTGAGTTTGGATTTGAATGTTGCGATGGAGTCTGACTGTCTTATGTGTGGGGGGAGGGAGTTCCAACTCTGCCATGCTACATTTAGGCAGGAGGTGGAGGTTTGTTGAACTTTGTTGAAAATTGAGACCAAGAAAGAGCCAATATCAGCACTGACTAAGAATTTGTATGTAGACGATTGACAAATCAAACAGTTGCCTATTTACAGATCCAGCAGAGCAATATGATCTTTCATCTGGAGTCATATTTGTGTCCATCGGATGAATCTAAGTCTGATATTCACTGCCCGTGTAGCTCTGTTTTGGTCTCCTCCAACTCCCTAGAGAGAAATATATCTGGCTCTTCAGTAGCTAAATGCTCCATTGTGTTAGGTTTATTAGAGATTTCTATCTTAAAACTGCTGCCAGGTGCTGGAAACTAGGTTCATGATGAAAATCAAAAGGAAAAGCTAAAAGAGAAGTGAGGGGGACGTCTGAAACTTAATTCCTAAACATAGATACGTGCAGGGGAGAATATATTTAAAGGAGAAAGATGTAAAGAACATCTTATTGAAAAATGTGACTTTGACCCTTGGAGTGTGACCAACAGAGGCTGCACTGAGGGACATCTTGGACATTTAGGATAGATATTTGGTTAGATTTTGGCAGTCTTATCACTGGATTAGCGAAGGCTGTATAGTGCTTTATATAAAGTCGGAGCCTGGAGGTACCTAAAGTGAGTTTTTGCAATGTTATAATGTTTTCGTAATCCTTCTGACTTGAGTGCCCCATCAAACAAATAATTCTCAACTTTATTTATATGCTTTAAGAGTCTAAAGGATGCATTTTGTTTGACCCATTTATTATAATTTGGTTTGGTTTGACAAGGTGGAGTGGAAGACAGACTGGTGAGGCCTTTAGAAGGACACACCAACCTGGAATATAATTTGGAGGTTATGGAAATGCTCTCAACTAGATAATGGCCACTCCTTTTAGCAGTGCCGCCTCATATTCAAATACAGTAGAACAGTGTTCTACTGTTGGTCACTTGCTCACAGGTCTTTTTAGTTAACTGTTTTTTGAGGAAATAGAAAAACCTTGCTAATTTATCTACCCTGCTTACCTCACACATTTTCTGCAACTAGGAGCCACACATTGCTGTTGATTGTGTGAGAAAAGCCAGTCTAGAGAATTTGGATTTGACATCAACTGTCATTATTGTGCCTAAAATCACCATTTAGTAGATATGAAATCATTTTAATGCAGAGCTTGAGCATGATCTATGTAATCATAATCACAATCCATGATCTAAATTGTGATCTTTTTTCTCAAATGTGAAATGTCCTGTAGGCTACTTGAAACAAAGCTCCATTTGTACAATTCAAACACACTATTGCATTATACATAGTTCTATTTTGGCACAAGCACCTAATTTGCCATTTTGATTGCTATAACTCACGTTGCACTACTTACATTATTTGGAATTATGTCAACCAGGAAGAGCCACATGAAGTTATTTGTCCGTTTAGCATAGCCATCTACTTGGCTACATTACCGTTGGTTTGTTCAAGTAGTGTGGATCTGCTACTCATTGAGGTTATTTGAAGTGTGGAAACAGAAGAAAGAGGACATTCAATACTATATTCTCCAGGATGTATCTGAAAAATATTTCAGCAAAAGCCCAAACCCCCAAAAAGTTCAATAAAGCATAATTATTATAATAATATAATAATGTAATAATGTATTGTGCATTACCAGTCTAAAGTTTGGACACACCTTCTCATTCTTTATTTCTATTTTTTTCTACGTTATGTAGTAAACAAAAAAGTATTAAACAAACCAGAATATGATTTATATTTTCGATTCTTCAAAGTAGCCACCTTTTGCTTTAATGCAGCTTTGCACACTTCTGGCATTCTGTCAATCAGATTCATGAGGTTGACACCTGGAATGGTTTTCAGTTAACACATGTGCCTTATCAAGTGTTCATTTGTAGAATTTCTTGCCTTCTTAATGTGTTTGAGACCATCAGCAATGTTGTGCAGAGCTAGGGTTGGTACACAGTTCAATACAGTGAATAGCGCTATTTTTTTTTTTTCAACAGGACAATGACCCCAAACTCATCTCAAGGCTTTGTAATGGCTATCTGACCAAGAAGGAGAGTGATGGAGTGCTGTGTCAGATGACCTGGCCTCCACAATCACCCAACCTAAACCCAATTATAGAATAGAAAAATATAAAACATATTATGGTTTGTTTAACACTTTTTTGTTTACTGCATAATTAGGGCGTGAGCACTATCAGTGTGAGGACCCGATTGTTTCTGTAAGTTCAAAATGTTGGTCTGCCAAAAGAAGCGCATGTTTGCCAGCCTAAACTTACCCAAAACACGCAAAACTCTGCACACACATTACATCTGGTTAAAAAAATTATGATTCAACATGATCGGGTGTTGGTGTGGCCAGGGGACTCCATAGTGCCCCCTAATGCCAGGTCATGTGACCAAAAACCTTCTTTGAACTTCATGAAATTTGCAGGACTCATAGGCCTCATCGATATAGCCAGGAAATAATTTTGAGGATTTTTTTGCCCCAACAGGAAGTCGGCCATCTTGAATGGTGTGCACCGATTTTAATTATTCCGACACTGTTTAAAGGATTTTAGGATGCTCATAGACTCACTAAATTTGGCATGTTCACACTAAAACTGAAATTAATTCCTGGCTATATCAGTGAGACCTATCTGTCCTGCAAATTTCATGAAGAGTTTTGGTTATGTTTAGGCCGCCAAACATGCGCTTCTTGTCGGAGACAAACATTTTTAACTTGCAGAAACAACAGGGTCCTCGCACTGATAGTGCTTGGGCCCTAATAAAGAAAAAACATTGAATGAGAAAGTGTGTGTCCAAACTTTTGACTGGTCGTGTATAATAATTTGCTAATCCCTTTTTACATAATCAGTTGAAAACAGTACAACAGACGATTCATTATCTGACGCAGTTGCAACACTGTCATTGCAGTCATAAATGTTTTAGCATAACAAAAAATGATGGGTCTGCCATAACAGGCAGTTAAGGGCTAAGCACATACTCGTAGAACTACAGTTACATGATGAAGTGTTTCGAGAGGCTGGTAAAGGACCACATTGTCTTCAGACTCCACAGAGGACGCCATCTCCTCTGCACTCCACCCGAGCTTAGAACATCTGAAAGGGAGGAACACGTGCAAATGTTGTTTGTGGACTTCAGCTTGGCATTCATCTGGTGAGCAAACTGGCCCCCCTTAGCTTCATCACCCCCCTGTGTAACTGGCTGCTTGACTTCCTCACCAACAGACCCCAGTCTGTGCGGGTGGGCAACATTGCCTCCAGTGTCATCTCCCTGAGCTCTGGCTCCCCTCAAGGCCATATCCTGAGTCCACTGCTGTTCAACCTGATGACCCACGACTGCTGTGCCAGGTCCACTACTAACCACATTGTGAAGTTTGCGGATGACACAACAGTAGTGGGCCTTATCTGTGAGGACAACGACCCGGCCTACAGAGATGAGATGAAACATCTGGTGGACTGGTGCAAAACCAACAACCTGGCCCTGAACGTCCACAAAACCAAGGAGATCATCGTCGACTTCAGGAGGAGCCTTCTCAGTCACACACCACTACTCATCAACAACACAGCAGTGGAGAGAGTCAGCAGATAACAGACACTCTGACCTGGTCCCATCACACCGGAGCTCTGGTAAAGAGAGCTCAGCAGCGCATGCACATTCTGCGCTGGATGAAGAGAGCACACCTCCCCCCTCCAATTCTCGTCACCTTTTACAGAGGCACTATAGAAAGCATACTGACCTGCTGCATCCCTGTCTGGTCAGGAGCCTGCAGTGCCTCTGACTGGAAATCCCTACAGAGGGTGGTGAGGACAGCGGAGAAAATCTAACCCTGCAACGACATTTCGTTCTGATCTGCACTGTAAGGTGTAATTTGAATGACAAATAAAGAAATTCTAAAGTCTACATCCAGTAACTACTGTTTTGCTTGCTCATGCCAACTAACACAAACATGTGGAAGGTAAACAAAGCACCTCAATTTCTCTGCAGTCATCTTCAATTTGTTAAATGTAATTAAAATCAATCAACTCCAAGAAAGAAACATGATCAGCATATTGGCAGACTTCCCGGCAGGCATTGTTTGAAGAAAACATCCGTTATGGAAACTTGCTCTGTGTTTAGATAAGTCATGATGGAAAATATGGTTGTTGTTTTTTTACAATAAACAGTAAAAATTATAACCATGATAGAGGTTAGTATTGAATTCAGCCTTTAGCCCATCACACTTTGGCACTTCTGATCAAACTGCTGCAAGTTGCTGCATGTGATGTCTCTATGCTGAGTCTGTGAGAGTCAACTTCAAAAGGATATTGAATATTCGTCAGGCATTCACTGTGGGTCCAACAGCCTTATCCAACCTAAAACTTTCATCACTGTGGTACGTTTTGTCAGTCTCTCATCAATTGTAGCACACTAGATCAATGTCATGAATATTCAGAACTGAGGTGCAGTTAATAGAAACTGTGAACGTCGAGCCTCATTTGAAGCCAATTACATAAATTAACCACAGCCGTAGGTCAGATGTGGGAAACTGTTTTGTCACATTGCTCTTTGTGGAACTTAATACTGCAACATAAGCTCAGTTCATCTGTTAACGTTACACAAAAGCTGCTCATGATCCTCACAGTTTGTTGCTGCTGTATGTTAATATACCCAATAGAAATGCCCTGTGGCACACTGACACTACATATTTGTTGGGTTTAGGTTTTTTCTTAGAAAAGATGCTGTTGAGATGCCTGATCCTACCCCTGTTATCTCTGAGAATGACTCACAGTAGATTCAATAATTAAACTACATTGTCAGGCAGGCTACTCCTTTCAAAACACATGTAGGCCTAAATATAATTTGTATTCCTTATTGTATTCCTTCCTCCTTTGATAAATCTTTATTCTTTAAAGATCCCCTTCTCACATTGCCAGTAGAGTGAAAAGAGGCAGCATTGTGTTTGTGTGGAGAATGTCTTTTTTATTTGTAATACTAAATTGATACCATCACCGTCAAAGAAAAACACAAAAACTCTGAGGTCACATTGCCCTGCCATACACTCTGTTTGATTATTTCTGGAAGTGCAGTAAGAAACAGGAAGCAGTTAACATTCATTATCCTCAGTGAATTCCAAATGATAAAAACAAAAATTAAACTAAACCCCCTATCTATTCAGCTCAAATAACAAAGCACAACATATTTTCATGTAGCCATGAATTTGATTAGACTTAAAATAGCTGCTCTAGCTGGATCAGATGTGACCTTGATTTAAAGCAGAGGGCTTTTTCTGTTTTAAAATATGTCCAGCTAAGATAAATCCTGCCGACAGTCACCAAGTAGGCCATCCACACAGCAACATGCACTATTCATTACAGCCTATTTTGGTCAAGCACAACTGCTGGCACAAAGTCCTTGAGTAGCCTTGTCTGCCAGTCAGTACCAGTAGGCTTTAGCTATGGCAGACAGGCAGCAACAGCAGCAGTTCTTGGTGCTGGAAAAAGAGGCTCAGACTGCTTTATGAATTATTGACAGCTTCTTCCTTCCTCCTGGGAAATGCACCAGAGACAGAGGAGAGAGTCTAGATTAAATCTACAGATGAGATGGAAAAGAAACACGGGATGAGAGGAAAGGTGGAGAGGGCCTCACTCAGCAACAGCTTGTGTTGGTTTGAAATATGGCAGTAGTTCACCTGGCAGGCAGAAGAAAACAACATGACATTGGATTGAGGAAAAACACATGTATGTGTACTGACTAGTGTTTCCTCCAGGATTTCTTTTAGCATTGGGGTTATGTTGTACCTGGGTGGTACATGCATATCATGGGAATTAATTATTAACATGTAACTGGGTTTTAAAAACTACTAATCCTTTACTGAGAAAATTTGTCTTAATTACTTTTTTACTGACTATATGTGAGCGGCTTGTAACCTGACATGAAAAATGAGACCTTCCCCGTCTCTCTCTGTTGTCTATACAAGCCCGTGGATGATGTGTTGAAGTTATTTAATGCTGCTGGAGTCTAGATTGTTTTGTGAAGGACTCGGGTCAGATTTTGCACCAGCCCAAAGGACGTGACTTTATGCACGTCTCCAGTGCCTCGTCTCAGTGCCTCTTTCAGCTATGCTAACAGAGAGCAACAGTAGAAAACTTTAGCTTAGAAATGGAGTCCACCAACATGAACTAACGACCAGCTTCCAGTACAACACACCCATGAACGTTGGCTAGTTAAATGTATCTTTTTCCTTGTTTTCCTGTAAAGTTCCCCTCTCCTCTGCCCTGTTTCTCACCATGGCTGGGGAGAAAATGCTGTACTTACGCTGGTGTTAGATGTTTTTCTGCCTTGTAACGTAACACAGCTGTACTTGCCTGGAGAACAAAATGATTCACAATGATGATTGCATTCATTCACTGTGCCACTCAAAGGCAGCTGCCAACAACTTTCAAGATTAACTTATTCCTCGCATGTTACTCATAGTTGATGTGGTAAATTAATCAACACCTTAAATGTCAATATGATTACTTTAACCATCCCATTAGTTTTTATCAGCTCTTTTGCATGATGTAGCTGTAGGGATTGTTACATGTTCAAGTGTTCTATTTGCATTTCCACTGGAATAAAAAATCTAAACACTTTATCCCTTAGGTTATCCTATATAAAATGGCCACGAGAAGCCTCTTTGTCTAATAACATGAACAGCCTCTTTCTCCACAGGTCATTCACAGCCCTGCCTGGCAGAAAGATTACATCCATTTGTTTCCCATTGCAGTTGGATCCCAACATTTAAATACCAATAATGTAACAAACTGCCCCACATCAAATTAGTTTACAGGTGTGTAAGGGAAATTCTCCTTTTTAGAGAGTTACTAATTCTCTGAAGAATCTTAGACTCAGTGTGATGAATCAGATCTCTTTGATACATGCAGCATGAAGAGCAGACCCACAGTGTTCTCTGCAGTCTTCCAATTGTTTCTTAAATACATCAGAAAGGGGGTTACATACTTTACAACAGACGTTAATTACTCCTTTCCCAAACAATGACCCATGATGTTTGTGTTGATCATGCCTTTACCAGGGCAGTGACCCTTTAATGTTTTACCATACATTGATATCTGAATTCCCAAAAGGTGACAGTGTAATTTATAGAAGAAATATTGTCTAAATAGGTTAATTAGTAAAGATATAGTGACATGAAATGATATTAAGACTAGACATCACTTTATAATATCAAGTCTAAAATCTATTGCTTCTCTGTTAAAAGTCACCACAATCTGGTTTAAGTAGGAAGTCAAGCCTTTTCTGTACTTTTTTAAACATGTTGGTGATGTGTGATGCCCAACATGGGTTCTCAGTGATGGTAATTCCAAGGAACCTATAACTGTTCACCTGCTCCAGCTCAGCCCCACTAATGTAGACAGAAGTGTCCTTGCCTCCTTGGTTTTGCTGATATTTAGCAGTAGATGACTCTTCAATCAATTTTACTTCACTGGGAGGCAAAATCCCATAAAGTCCCTGGGAACTCCCCCTTTAGTGATATCAACGACTGACTGTGTCTGAGAACTCATCATGTTTGAACAGCTTTTTCAAGGTCCCATGTGGATTCATGCTTCAGGTTCTTTCCTTTAGGTTGAACCTTTTCTATTCTGTATTTAATTTGGTTACTGCCAGTGGCACTCACTTGCTGTGACAACAAGTAGGACAATTATAAAGAAGATATACACATCTCAAGGCAGTGCACAGTAAGGAGAGAGCACAGCACCATTAATAATAAATAGTGTAAACATTAATGACCGTACTGTAACATATTGAACAAATACATGGCTAGCACCATTTAACAGTACTTATTAAAGCCTTCACTGCAGGTACAAAATACAGTTTAGTTAAATTATGTTCCGATACAATTCTTTCCTTCCCGATACCGATTCTGATACCTGGGCTTTGGGTATCAGCCGATACAGAGTACCGACATGGGGCAAAGACATGTGTCATACGTTGGAGGTCCAAATGTCAGCAGTAAAGCTGATTGCCAGTACGTCTTTCATTCCCTCACTGTCTCATAAAGTTTGGGGAGAGCAGTTTTGTTAAGCACTTCCTCGTGATGTGTCTTCATAATGCTTTATAAGGTTGCTGATGTTGAAATTGGCAACACTCGTGCCACCTCTCCAAATTACAACCTTGCGTACTGAACATGTGGCCATTTTACTGGTGGGATTATCCAGAGCACCATATTGCTAAATAGCTGACATGTTGGTAGCTCCGTCTGACTCCCGCAAAATCAACTTCTTCTTTGCCACTCTAAAAACAATAGTTGCCAGGAGCAGCACAGTGCAACTTCCTGGCTTTTAGAGCAAGGATGAAGAATTGCTAAGCAGGGCTAACTTGGACGTAGCAGGGTCCGTTCCTAAATAACATGACATTGGATCAGTGCATGGACTCACTTGCCGATACTGATACCTGCATTTTCATCAGTATCGGCAGCATTTCCGATACTGGTATCGGAATCGGAACAACTCTAGTTTAGTTCAACAACAACAAATCTGCCTCAACAACCTGTTGTGCCCCTCCTCTTCAGCAACTTAGAAATAGCACCAACACTCTGTTCCATCCATTGGTGTAGGAGAAATTCCACCTTTAGAATCCTACTGAGTCGCTGTTAATTTGGTAACCTCACATAAGTGCTGGCATTACATCAGCCAGAATAACGGATGACACTTTCACTCTCTCCATCTTTCAGTGCAAGTTATTTATTTGTAGGTAACCGAGAGAAAGAGGGTTAGAGAGGAGCCGGTCCAGGGCGGGGGATAGGCAGGGCCAGAGTCAGGAAGGCTGAACTGTGAGCAGATGGAAAAAAAGGTTATCTTTAGGCAAAAGAGAACTCACTTGGTAAAAAAGGCTTGAACGTGGCTTCATTGTGGTAACAAGAAGAGGCCTTGATTAAGGTGATGCGGTGCAGCTGGTGGCTCCTCCCTGACTCTGAGACACCTGCAAAAAACCACCATGAAGACAGAGAGCGAAACAGAGACGCAGAGACTCTTGACCTAGCTTGTTGAACCAGCTACCAAACAAACATGCCTGGCCAGTTTGATAAAGGCAAAAGGCTAAATCACCAACCAGTAAGAAAGTTATGTTGAACAATGACCGTGCATTGTTAGCATGACACACTAGAGCCCATTATCTACCAGAGACGCATCAATTGTTGTCATCACTTAACAGAAAAGTTGATCGGTAACACAAGTCACAAAAGACTTGGTGTATTCCTTTGACTGGCAGAGAAGTCTGTGTCCTTTGTTGGTGGTAGTAACATATTATGGTAATTCAAAGGGCTTTGAGACAATTCCAGGTACATGTAGGACACAGGTGCCTGTAGTGACAGCCAATCTGCATGTGGGCTGTACCTGTGTGTGTGTTTGTGAGTGAGTGTACGTGCTAATGTCACCCTGGGGAAATGACTTTTTCCTCACACAGCGGAAGTTTGAGACAGCGTGGTGACACTGCAGACCACTGTCGAAGTAAAAGAACTCCTATACCTTCACACTTATTTATATTAATATGTGCATCATATATTGAAAGACTCACATTCAAAGTATATTGGACGATTATATTCTTGGCTTGGCTTACTCTATAGCACACTCACACACAGACTGTATATGCAACAGACAACCTCTATTTACATACTGCAGCAAACTTTTATTTGGCAGCAGGAAAGATTAGTTACTGAATCCCCTGCAGCTCTTTTTATACCTGCTTATGTTGGACATCGTGCAAAGTTTGGTGAGTTTAGGGGTATGTTTAGGCTGCCAAACATGCGCTTCTTGTTAGAGACGAACACTTTGAACTTACAGAAACAATGAAGTCAGCACACTGATAGTGCTCGGGCCCTAATAATACGAAAAACAAGGTGCAAAATGTTACAAATGTTGTAACACAGTCTCGTTCTCCACGCAACTTCATATTCCACTGGGAGCATTTCAGAAGGGGAGCGTCTTGCATGGTTATTTCATCATTTATCCTTGTTTTTTTTTTGGTTCCGGTATTTGTCCAATTTAAGGGTGTTTATTTGTGTGTTTTCTGACTTTGTGGTGCTGTAGATCCAGAGTCGGCACACTGTCTTTTATTCTGACAGTCGAATAGATGCGCTATGCCATTCTGCTTCCTGACTTCCTGACTTGATCTGCTCTGTGCTGATTGACACGGATGTGGTCCGCTTCGGCAAACAAAAAAAATTGCTTGCTTATTCCCCACAGAGCAGAGCAGAGCAGAGCAGAGCAGAGAGCTGCGACTGGAACGCTGCTGAAACTTGCTGTGGCGCAGCTGGTGGAAACATGAGCATTGTCTAGAATGGCCGTGTTAAGCTCCGGCGACAATTTCACAGCTGTAACGCGGCCATGATGGGCCCGGTGGAATCTGGGGCTAAGTCCACCAGCATCCCCTCTACCTCCAAATGTAAAAGTTTGGAGGCTGTGAAATTTTGTATGACACCTTTTGTAGAATTGTTAATATTGTACGTAGCCTATGACGTTTACAAATCTACACATATCAGTGGTTTGCTGAAATGTGGACTGAATAGAGAAGGTAAAGCAGATAGAAATGGTGCCAGGCTGCCAGGCCTGACTGAATCTCCAATCATTCTTCATTTTCCTGGAAAACCTTTAGGGGAACCAGTCTAAATGCCAATGGTTCCATTATTCTACAGACATCGCACAACAAAAACTAAAAATAAGTCTGTTGCTAGTTTATAAATATTTAGACTGTACTAGGTGATCTAACTCATAAACTTGACACAGACTAGCTCACACAGACTAGAATGACAGTTATCAATAATCCCAACATAGCCAGACAGGCTTCTGGTGAGAGAAACATAGCAGTAGAAGTCAGGTGGCATCACTTTACACTCCTCAAAAGGGATATTGGGTGCATACATTTTGCCAAACATTATATTTGTTGCTTCAGTGGTTTTACTCATGTAGAGTCATATGTATCTTAGTTAAGAAAAATGGTTTTGTTGTGGTTGTGACAAAACTCACACAAACAGGCTTGAATAGCATGACTCAGACACAGTTCAGGGTTTTTCTTTAAATCAAGATTTACTTGCCAAAAAGGGTCGCTACACAGGAAACCCAATCACAGTGGTGGGAAACACATAACAACAGGGAGGGGATCTGAAATGACAAGAGAGTTAGACACCACATTAAAGCAGGAAATCGAAAAGACTGAACTGAAAACGCATGGAAACATGACCTTGATGAGACGTCACAGGGGCTATAACTCTGATGAGTGGTCCAGCTCAAAACTCACACAAATGGAGTGGAAGCTGTTATTGAGCAAAAATGTTTGTTTGGAGGCTGTAAAGGTACTGGATAATGAGTGAGTGTCCATTGTGGCCATTTGAAATGGTCATGGCCAACCAACATAAACTCTCTGAACAGGAGCACCACCTTGTATCCAGACAGGGAGTAGGCAAACTGATGATGCTAATGAACTCCAAGTGTCTCATTAGCAGACTGGTGTCAGTGTGTGAAAGCCTTTGCCTCAACATTGCCTCAATGGGCTTTACAATCTGTACAGTGAATGACATCGTCTGTCCTTAGACCCTCGATTCGAGAGAGAAAACGTGCCATGTTGATGGAAAACATGGAGAGAAAAAAAGAAGATGGAAGAAACCTCAGGAAGAGCCACAGAGGAGGGATCCCTCTCCATGGACAGACAGACATGCAATAGATGTCGTGTGTACAGAAAAGAACAACAAAATCACAGTTTACAAGTTGCATTGACAGAATGTCTGATGCAAATTATATGTAAAATATGTGGATCCAGGAGATGACTGAACAAGCCTATGCATCGGCAAGTGGTACCTGAGTCACACGACCTCCTGTCGACCTGGAAGAGGGCAGGCCATACAAGATAACTAGCAGTAAAAGAGAAAACATCAGCATGAAGTGGCAACAAATTTTACAGAAAGACAGATATAAGGAGATAGTAAAAACAGAGGAGAGCAATGATCCAGCGGAGCCCAGGGTATGACAATCCATATGCATCAATATGTGATGCAGCAGGAGATATGAGAGGTAATTGGTCTCAGAGGCCCCTGGTCCATCATAAGGGAGCCTGAATGAAAAGAGAGGAGGAGGAGGACGATGAGGAGAAGGAGGAGGAGGAGGAGGAGGAGGAGGAGGAAGTTATAAAGAGAGAGAGCTACACAGCTTGCAGCTTGTTTGGACAGAAAACAAAAACAAAAGTTAGAGAAATGTGAAAATCAGAATAAGCAGATTGTTTGTCGTCGGCAGGACAATGTAAATTCTAGTACTATAATTAACTCATTGAGACTGAGACCGACCCTCTGAAGAAGCTAGCAATCGAAGTCAAGGACTAATTAAAGGCTAAGTCAAAGAAGTACATCAATAGAGCTGGATTGTCTGATGTCAGCTGGGAGGTTATTCCAGAGGAAGGGGGCACGATAAGAAAAATCCCTGCAGCCAGCTGACTTCTTCTTAACCCTGGGAACCATCAGGAGCCCTGAATTTTGAGAGAGTAAGTTGGAATGTATGGTATAATGAGATCTGACATGCACGACGGGGCAAGGCCGTGTATAGTTTTGTATGTCATCAACATTACCTAAAAGTCTGATTTTAATTGAAGGGAGCCAATGCAGTAAAGCTAGCTAGAAAATGAGGCATTGCAATAATCCAGCCTAGACAAAACAAAGGCAGGAATCAGGTAGGGCTGGCTGATCATTTTTAGGATAAAAATGTTCACAATAAATATGATAAATGTATGACATTTATTTTCAATAGTTACTTTTGAGTCTGTTATTCTACCTAGAAAATACTACACCAACAGCCAATCACACAGCAGAGAAATTAATGCATGCGGTTGGTGCATGTTTCTGGCCCCTCCCACACACTCACTCAGAATGACGGTGACCACCTGTGTGTCTAGCTAACACAAGGAAATAAGACAAAGAAAGGTCATATCACTTAAGTTATTTGGAAATAGTTTGGGTACCTGAAGTCTGACAAAAAACAGCCCAGCATTAGGTGCAAAATGTGTCGGCAACCACCCCCAGCCTCTTCCATCATCTCAAAACGTCTCAAACAGAACTCCGAAGAGCATTAGTTTGCATTATAATGCTCGTGTCAGCCTCCCCTCAAGTAGCCAACATACAAGCCCTACTGCTTCTACAACCAACAATCGCTGCTGCTTTTTCAGCCATTACACCATATGAGAAGAAACCGAGGCGATACAAAGACATAACAAATGCAATTACTGTACCGCTAAACATATGATGCCTATAAGCACAGTGTATTCAGCTTCAAGAAGCTAATGACTGTCACAGATTTTAAGCGTGGGCGAAAATATTTTTTCCAAACCCCAGTCCCTCAGCTGTACGCAGAGTGGAGGGTAAAGTTGGAGGAGCAGCTCAGAGATGATATGTGATCTGGTCGCACGTCCGAACCACATCAATGTCTCACAGAACAGGAAACTAATGAAGCTGAACTAAACAACTACCTGCAAGCTTTTGTAAACGATAATTAACCTTCTGGTTTGTTTGCTCTGAGTTCTGTCCTAAGGAGCATACTCTTAAAACTGTAAATTCAACATTATTATTATTGTTAGATATATATCGTGATAATTATTGACATCGATCAATATAAAAAAAAAAAAAAACCTGACGTGATAAGAGTTTTGGCCATATCACCCAGCCCTAGAGTCAGGATCTCTGCCTCAGCCGTTGACAAAAGCTGTTCCATTTTCCTGCAGGCCTGACTGCAATCCCGGATTCCCGAGTAGATTTCTTTGGTCATCTTGTCTTGGTAGAGACAGTTGCAACAGAATCACGGTGATAAACAAGTACTGAGTTAACTGCGAAGACCCCAGGCAATTCATCTTGCCCATCATCATACATGGAATGGCTTGCCATGTCAAAAGGCCTGAACCCCATGTTCTATGGGACCACTTGAAGCATCTATGCCCATGACCCACCACCACGTGACCTCCAGGGAGTCTGATTTGCTGTCTTTGCAGAATGGTGCCCCCCTAAACAATAGTCAACGTCTAGTGAGGAGTATGAGCGAAAGATGTATTGCTGTCATCGATACACGTGGTGGGAATCCCCGTTTTTTACTTTAAGTTGATTGTCAAGTGTGGGGTATGTTTCCAGAGTTGGATATATGCAGAGAAAGTCAAATGATATGTGTTGCATTATTTTTGGGGACCATAATGTTCTCAAAACACAAAGTAAATAATTCTGATATTTCATAGAATAACATTAAAATATCCCATATCCCTAACTAATATTGAGTAGTGTAGGATGCTCCAATGTAGCCACCTTTTACACTGTTATCAGTCTGAAACCTTTTTTTCCACACCTTCAGCTGCAGTACTTATTTACAGCTATTCTTCTGGCTATTTATAGCCTGCTGTTTCCTTTTCAGCACTGAAGAATCAGAATCAAAATTCCTTTATTTGTCCCACGAACGGGAACATTTCTGTGTCACAGCAGCCAAAGGACAGTAATATTACAATAAACAATAATAATAGTAAAAATAAACAATATAACAAAAAGGTAAGAAGTAGACATAGACATATATAGATAGTATATATATAATATGTACAATATGAACAGTGTGATTACACCAGTGTGGCAGTGTATTGTTATTGATAAATAATAAGTGAGTGCAAACCAAAATGGGTTATATTTAGAATTTTTATTGCACAGTGCACAATTGAGGTCTACTGGGAGCAGTGAAGGTTGTAGAGTCTGACAGCAGCAGGAAGGAAGGACCTTTGATAACTCTCCTTCACACACTTGGGGTGTATCAGTGTATCACTGAAGGAGCTGCCCAGTGCTGCGATAGTGACCTGCAGGGGGTGGGACTCCTCCACCAGCAGCGATGACAGCTTACCCATCATCCTGCTCTCTCCCACCACCTGCACTGGGTCAAGAGTTATTATTATTATTATTATTATTATTATTATTATTATATTAGTTATTTTTATCTTTTTTAAATATTCTGTTCTGTTTGTTTTTTTCTGTTTTTAGGGTGACTTTAACAATCTGTCTGGGGACTACAGATGAAAAATAGCCTTTTGGCTAATTCTGGCACATTTACAGAAATGTTATTAATGTGCACTGTCCCTTTTCTCAAATAAACGTACAAAGTAAGAGGGCATCCCAGGATAGAGCTGGCCTTCTTGATAAGTTTATCAAATCTCCTTCTACCTGCTGCCGAGATGCTGCTGCTCCAGCAGACTAATCAAGAGAAGCCACCAGAGTCATAGGAAGTCTGCAGGAGTGCCCCCTGCACTCCAAAGGACCTGAGCTTCCTCGGCAGATGTACTCTGCTCTGACCTTTCTTATATGTTGCTGCCGTGAGATCAGTCCAGTCCAGTTTATTGTTCATGTGAACTCCCAGGTACTTGATGTCAACATATCAATGTCTGTTCCCCTGGATATTCACCTTCCTTAATAATTGATTGCCAAATGAGTGGTGAGCGTCTGCTTAATAATAAATCAGCAGCAGCGTTAACGATCCTTTGTGATACAACCATGGCTTTATATGTGGGTGAGTCAGGCATATCTCTGCAATGTGTGCATGTGTTTGAGTGGAGTGAGGTAGAACCATGTCATGCCCTAATCTGATGATGTGACCTAAGGTCAAGGTGATGTATTAGTCATCATACACCACAGGGTTGTGTAACAAAATGAAAGATTGTAACTCTTTCATGCTATACAAACATATAGAGTGATTTATAGCATAAACATATCTACAATTATACATAAATACATATACCTAGGAAATAATTCGGTACTGTAATTTATCAATTTGTGTCGAGGTGAATGTAAACAGCAGCAACAAGATTGTAATGATAATATGGTCTGATTCTTCATATTAAAAGTTCAACATGTGGGAAATACTTTGACCATCAACTTTGACATATGTAAAGACAGCGTCCTCCTCTGTTCGCCCTGTGCTCTGTCGGGTCGGAACAAGGTCCGCCCATCAAGTGCAACAGCTTGGTCCAGAATGATGTGGTGTTGACAGGTCGCTGTAAAGATGTGGGTAAAAGGGTCTCTGACTCCCATTTTGTCAACTTTATTTTCCTGCGACTGTACAGTAGCCAGGAGCAGCCTTTAATCATGCTGGATTAGCATGACTCCCATCTTGGATCGCTCCCCTCTTCCCCCTGGGGCAGTCCTGCTGGTCATGTTGGATGGTCAAAAGATGCAGAGGACAATGGTTATCTCAAACTATGTTGCTCTTAATCCAAAACTTGTGCTTTATTCTCCAATACTGATGAATGCATTTCCTTTTTTCTGCAATATAAATAAATATAGATATTAACCAAAAAAAACAACTAAAGCACAATTTAAAAGAGCTGCCAGGCTCCGCATCTGCATGTGGTGCCATTGCCATGACAACTTGATGACCGTGATATGGTCCTGACATAACATAAAATGAATATCCCTGTGCATCCAGCACTGCGGTATTGCAGTGTCGTGTAGCCTGATAATCAGACTGAACTGCCATTTTGTTTTCAATTCATCAGTCAATCTGTCATGCTGTTAATGTACGGATGTGTTCACGTCCGTCACTATGTTTGTTTCAAGTGGACAGTGGACTCGTGCGAGCTCAAAAACTCACTCATGCAAACAGATTTTCCATGAAATCGCACACATGCATATTTTGGATTTGCCAGTTTTTTTTAAAGGTAAAAATGAAATTCAGGAGTCAAATGAAGTCTTCCACAAAACAAGAAGAAGGAGAAGAAACCATAACAACAGGCAGAATGGATTGTGCGCTGTGCAAATGACATGTTTGTGCACTCTTAACCTGCTGATGTTAGCAGCAGATGTTTGAACACATTGTCTTTTTCATTATTAAACTATAGATGTGTCCTAACACAATTTAGTGAAAAAAACATGTATATTAATATAGTAATACATGCTTCCTCTGAGATGTTAATCCCTGTGTAAATCAATATCCACAAATGGACCTTTTTCTGTCTGCCTGTGCGGGTTGTCCAAGCTCCCACACACTCTAACTCAAACACTGGGTTCATTGTTATTCCAAGTGTTTTGAATGGCATCACTGGTGTGCAGCACAGACGTCTGTAGATGATGAATATTAATGATTCTACAGTCAGCAGAGGCTTTTGTGTGTGTTTGTGGCAGGGTGTGCATTGTTTTGTAAAATGCAAAACACAGAAAAAAAGAAAGAGCGGGAGAGCTGGTCTGTTTGACCAGGGACCAAATGTCTAAAACTCTATGTATACTCATGTGTAGAAATCTGTGTACAAACAAAACAGGAAACATGCAGTCATTTCGTCAGATTTATGAAACCCCACATACGTCTATCCCCACATGTCTTTTCCTATTACATCTCAATCATCCTGAAATTTTACGCATGAACATGAGCTGTCTGACCATCCCTACAATTCAAAAGTGAAATCATGGAAAATGAGCAATGAATAGCCATTGAGCCAGAACAGTCTTTTGTGTGTTTTTTCGTAATGTTTTTGCACTGAGATGGGTAATACTGGTAATAGAAACATGCAGCTTTTATTTTGTAGACTGTTGTAGTTGGATTATTGAAAGGACTTGGGTTAGCAAAATTTTACTTTCAAAGTAATTAAATTAGTTTCACATTTGTGTTATTTTTACTATGCATTTTGACAGTAGTTTGTACAAGCTCTACTTTCTGGATGTTTTTGTTATACAACTTGGATTGCCTGGCATAAGAGAAGGGAGTTCCGGCTTAGTGAAACTCTTTTGTACCTGTCCAACTCCTCAACTCCTGTGACTGAAATGTCATAATTTCTCCCAAAAATTATGATGATTACAGAAAACTGGATATGGATAGAAAACTAAATGTATTTGCAGGACATAAAGGCACACTTCTATTTGTTTATGAGACATAAATTTACATCTGTGTTTATGGGACATACAAAATGTGTTGATTCTCGTAAAGACAACAGAATTGTTACTATGTAAAGTAAAAATGCCATTCCTGTTTGTATTGTATCCCTGCTCAGGAGCACATTCATGCACATAAAGCAAACCAACTTGATATGAAAGAAGTACACATGTATACACTACCAGTCAAAAGTTTGGACACACCTTCTCATTTAATGTTTTTTCTTTATTTTCACGACTATTTACATTTTAGATTCTCACTGAAGGCATCAAAACTATGAATGAACACATATGGAATTATGTAGTAAACAAAAAAGTGTGAAATAACTCTAAATATGTTTCATATTTTGATTCCTCAAAGTAGCCACCATTTGCTTTATTGACAGCGCTGCAAACCCTTGGCCTTCTCTCAATGAACTTCATGATGTAGTCACCTGAAATGGTTTTCACTTCACAGGTGTCCCTTGTTTTTCTTGCCTTCTTAATGGGGTTGGGACCATCAGTTGTGTTGTGCAAAAGTCAGGTTGGTAACCAGCTGGCAGCCCTATTTGACAACTGTTAGAATTCATATTATGGTGAGAACCAATCAGCTAAGTAAAGAGAAACGACAGTCCATCATTACTTTAAGAACTGAAGGTCAGTCAGTCTGGAAAATTGCAAAAATGTTGAATGTGTCGCAGTTTTGCAGTCGCAAAAACCATCAAGCACTACGACGAAACTGGCTCACATGAGGACCGCCCCAGGAAAGGAAGACCAAGAGTCGCCTCTGCTGCTGAGGATAAGTTCATCCAAGTCAGAAATCAGAAATCGCAAGTTAACAGAACCTCAGATTAGAGCCCAGATGAATGCCACACAAGAGTTCTAGTAGCAGACACATCTCTACATCAACTGCTCAGAGACTGCGCAAATCTGGCCTTTATTTACATTTACATTTAGGGCATTTGGCAGACGCTTTTGTCCAAAGTGATTTAGAGAAATTCATGCATTCATACACTGATGACTGTGACTGCCATGCAAGGTGCCGACCAGCACATCAGGAGCAATTTGGGTTCAGTATCTTGCCCAAGGACACTTTGACATGCGAACCAGCGACATTCCGATAACAAGACGCTGGCTCTACCCCCTGAACCACAGCCATCCTTTATGGTCAAATAGCTGCTAAAAAAACACTACTAAAGAAAGGCAGCAAGCAGAAGAGATTTGTTTGGGCCAAGAAACACAAGGAATGGACATGAGACCCATGGAAATCTGTGCTTTGGTCTGATGAGTCCAAATTTGAGATCTTTGGTTCCACCCACCGTGTCTTCGTGTGATGCAGAAAAGGTGAACGGATGGTCTCTACATGCATGGTTCCCACCGTGAAGCATGGAGGAGGAGGTGTGATGGTGTGGGGGTGCTTTGCTGGTGACACTGTTGGGGATTTATTCAAAATTAAAGGCACACTGAACCACCATGGCTACCGCAGCATCCTGCAGCGACATGCCATTTTGGAGAGGATAGGAAAGAGGGGTCAGGGTCGTTGGGTGAGGGAAGGGGGGTCGAGGTTGGTGGATGAAGGAAAGGGTATTCAAGGTTGGTGGATGAAGATGGGGGTTTGAGTGGGGTGCGGATTGGCTAGACCGTCTAGGAACCAGGGAGGTTGAGACTCAGAATGGGGGTACATCTCGATGGGTGCACATTTTGGTCAGCGTGGCTTCATCATACCCGAAAAGGTATTGCTGGGTTATGCAGAAATATTCTTGGTGAATATTGCTGAGGTGGCTGTGGGTGTAGCTGTTGTAGGCTTGGGGGGACCATGGCTGAGGACTTGTCTCTAGTGTACGTATTATAGGATGGATTCGCAACCGGCTTAAGTACGAGTTCAGTCGGAAGAGAAAGATGGGATGAGAGAGGCCAAACCAGTCGGTCTTGCTCCGTTTGAGGTTGAATCGGAAGGTGTCTTGGGAGTGGATGGAGTGTCCAAGAGGGTTGCGTGTTGAGAGGGGTCATGAGTGGATGATGTGGAAGTGAATTCTTAGCATCGCAGGAGGCCGAAGAATGCCAAGAGGATTATACTTGGGTAGTGGATGATCTGATTTTGAGGTTTGCATGGGCGTAAGTGATGGAGCTGGTTATTGTTACGATGACGATGGAGGGGAAAAGGAGGTTGCGAAGGGTATGTAATGACTTGAAATGGCACCATCTGCTGTAGTATGATGAATGGGTTTTTTGTGACAGGCTGTTCAGGATGGCTTGCTGAGATGAGGTGACGAGATGGAGGAGCGTGGGGGGAATTTGAGCTACGCGGATTATGAAGCGGTGCTGGGATGAGGTGAGGCGTGGGTTGAATTTCGTGATGTCTGGTGATTGTGAGAAGTTTTGTTGATGATGTCGACAGCAGTGAGGTTGTCTGGGTGGATCGTTCGTGCCCCCAGAGAAGTGCGATATTTTCGGGGAATTTCTGAGGGTTCAAAAAGTCTCATTCACTAACAAAGACCCTGCCATTGTTTAGCGTAAAGCTAATTTTGTTTGAATTGATAGAAGGCTTGATGAGGGTAGGAGGGGGGGTTCAAGTGTGTTGCACGAGTTCTGTTATTTCAGTGTATTTGATAATGCAACTATGTGTGTCAGTGCTCTGTTGTCTCTGTCTCAAAGGCCTGTTTGTCTGTCATGACCTTCACAGATAGGAACAAACACACACACACACCAGCTGTGCATGTGTGTGTGAATGTCGAAGACAGACACACAAAGACATCATGGTTCCCATGGTTCTGTGCTGACATTGTAAAAGGATAGCACTATGTTGTCATATCTGACAAACAAGCAGAGAAAAAGTTTGTCATCATGTTTCCTGACAGAAGATTCAGTGCTCTCATGTGGCCTTGTCATCACACAACAAGTTATAATGACTATGGAGGATAAAGTGGCAGAGGCGCCTTTCAGCTCCTGGAGGCGTACTTCCCGGTTGATAGTATGGTTGTAAGAAATTATTAGATATCTTATCAGTATCAACCATGAAAAGCAGGTGGTCGTTTATAGGTAATGGCTGCAAAAAAATCCATATTGTTCATCTGTAGTAATCAGGGCTTTGTAAGATACTGGAGCCATTCATGGTCACTGGGTGGTGATGGTGGACCTTCAGTCACTACAAAGAGTGAGTTTGTGGTTGAGCAACATGTGTTCAGGGGGAGACGTCACAGCCACACAGGTGTGATTCATTGGTGCCACTGCACAGTTCTAGGACTAACTAGCACACTTCGTGAACACGTGTACTGAATTGTTGTGGCTGGTTACAACACGAGAAGGACTGCAGGCTTTACCTGAACCTTCGCAAGCTTGGCCAGCTTTCCACTGCAAGGTCGAGCGACAACACTCTCCGGTCCGATCCTGAGGTTCAGGCACGTGCACACGTAAGGCCCAAGGGGTGCTTAAGCCCCTGCCTTTTTTGCCTCATATTAAAAAGTGCCATTTTTGTGTGTTTTTTAATGAATAAATACATTCCTTTTGTGCAAAGGGATGTCAAAAAAAGCCGATATAAAAACGCCACGGTTATCTACCGTACGCATTTCCTCATAATATGGTGTTGTGTGTGTGTTGAGCCTATAGCCGCTCCACTGTCCGCTGCGGCTCCGCTCTGTCTCTCACAGAGGAGAGAGAGAGAGAGAGAGAGAGAGAGAGAGCTGCCTCATTTTGCGAACTCCACCACGCACATGAGAGCGACTTGAACCTTTGTGAGTTATAAATCCATTAACATAACTTCCTTGTGGGGGCTAACAAGTCGCCTTCCACTTATTCAACGTGCTTAAATATGAGTCATATTTCACAAGAGTGCCCATTTGTGCTTGTTAAGCTGACTGCATTTTAATGAGAGTTAAGAATAATCTGACAGCTGTCTGTGTCAGCTG
>OMLP01043152.1:0-15072 GCA_900302685.1 Spondyliosoma cantharus | reverse complement strand
CAGCATCAGACTACAACACAGACATGCATCAGACTACAACACAGACCAGCATCAGACCAAAACACAGACCAGCATCAGACCACAACACAGACATGCATCAGACGACACCACACAGACCAGCATCAGACCACAACACAGACCAGCATCAGACCGAAACACAGACCAGCATCAGACCGCCACACAGACCAGCATCAGACCACAACACAGACCAGCATCAGACCACCACACAGACCAGCATCAGACCACAACACAGACCAGCATCAGACCGCAACACAGACCAGCATCAGACCACCACACAGACCAGCATCAGACCACAACACAGACCAGCATCAGACCACAACACAGACCAGCATCAGACCACAACACAGACCAGCATCAGACCGAAACACAGACCAGCATCAGACCACAACACAGACCAGCATCAGACCAAAACACAGACCAGCATCAGACCACCACACAGACCAGCATCAGACCACCACACAGACCAGCATCAGACCACCACACAGACCAGCATCAGACCACCACACAGACCAGCATCAGACCTCATTTACCATGTGTGTGTGATATGTATGATCAATATTCACTGACCTCATGAAATGATTACTGATCATTTTCTAATTGATCATTTTATTATAGTGGCTAGTGGTCATTTCATGAGGTCACATTGTTCGTACTGACCTTTCGGTTGAGTTCGACCACGCTGAGCTCTTTGACCTTCTTCTCCAGTGGGGCCAGGTCTCCTCTGCTGCTGCACATGCTCAGTTTGTGTTTGACTTCCTGTCTGGTGTCCATGGAAACCTCCACAGCTTTGTTAGCACTTCTCACTCTCTTCTCGTCCGACATGAAGGCTCTATGAAGCTTCTTGATCTCATCCAGCAGCTCTACGACAGAATCAGAGGACAGTTCAAACAAAAACCAAAGAAGTGGCGGTCGTACAGCAGCACATTGGGTTCTGAGAGTAAGCTGTCAATCAACACTAATTAACAGATTCAAGACTTTCTGTTCGTTCGGTTCAGGAGAATCTGAGCTCTGGCATGTCCTGATCCTGAACATGAATTCAGTTCATCTGACCAGACGTGAATCAGACTGCAGGCAGACCAGGAACATTGTGAGGTATAACTGTAGCTAACAGGCTAACAACAGCAATGAATTAAAGGTTAAATATGATATTTATGATGACACTCTTCCTTTGCTCTGATCTGAATTTCTTTTAGGTGAGTGCATGTTAGTGCATGTTAGTGTGCATGTGAGTGCATATGAGTGTGCATGTGAGTGTGCATGTGAGTCCCTCTCTGTTCTCCCTGCGTCTGTTTTCAACATGGCAGAAAGAGAAACCTGCAGATTTGGACGTGGGAGCATTCATGACAAGAGGTGAACATGGTCAGGTCATCTTGTTCCAGATAAAACGAGTCTGAATGCAGCATTTTTTTAACTTCTTTGTTTTAGTAAATCTAAAGAACGACTACCCTCCACATCTTCATCTTCACTGTCCGGATCTTCAGACACTTTCAGCTTCAGGTTGTTCAGTAGCTTCTTGAACTCCAGATGAATATTGTCGATTTCAGCATTGAGGAGAGGAGACGGGTCGATCAGAATCACATTCGGGTCGGTGGCGTCTTTAAGTTTCCTGTGAGGAAACATCATTTAAAAAAAAAATAAAGATCTACTGCAGTCACACGAGAAGATTTAACAGACAACCCAGTGATTTAATATAACGCCATCAGGACAGGACAGACTCTGTCACTTAACAGAAGATCTGTCACCAAAACATCAAACCCTAACCCCAACACAAAGAAGTTCATCAAAGAACAACACCTGAACAGGTACACGTTGCACTGCAATGGACTTCATAAATGTGATCAGTGTTTGATGAGTCTATAATCTGTCATTTGATTGGTGCAATATTTGCATAGGCGGGCACTAATACTTTGTCGTATGACTTCAGTTGGCGCAGATCCACAGATGTTCGTCTCTTTCAATGTAAACACAGTGGCAGCAGCAGAGGTGTGACTCCACACATGAGCTGATGTTACTGGTCTGAGTTCAGTGAATGATGCACATCTTCAACAGCAGAGAACCGACAGATCAATGAGGAAGATCATCAGCATTCCAGTCTAATCATATTGATAATCTCTTCTTCTATTTAGAGAAACAACGAGCTGTGTTCAGATGTGTGATGAGATTATAACAGACTTGTGGAGGTGACTGTGGTTGAGGGAGAAGACAGAGGTGGAGAGGGCTCAGGAGAGCAGCACCAGGTGAGCGATTGGCCAAGCTGGCACCTGTTTACTAATCACGGTCTCCCTTTGAATACAGTAGCGTGCTGGACCTCAGATGGGAGATGCAGAGGAGAGCAGACGGAGAAAGCTGTAGACGAGACGCACGAGATGCAATCGGTCCCTGGGTCCATTACGTTGTCTTAGTGGTGAGCTTAATAAAAGAGGCTTAAATCCAGAACTGTGTGCGTATTGATTACCGAGATAACTCGGTATAGCACGGGAAAGGCTACAAGAACACGTTGAACAGATCTCAAAATGAACTCAGTTCTTTACACTGATATCTGCAGAACTCACCCGATCATTGCACACAGTCTCTCCACCTTCTCCACCTTTGGCAGGGAGAGTCCTGTCAGGTTGGAGAGGCTGTCCAGCTTGGAGTGCATCTCCAGCATCCCTTGTCGGCGGCGACTGTTTCCAGGCCACAGGTTGTCGCTGTGGTGAGGGATGAAGGTTCTCATCATTAGGGCGGCTCGCTGGACGTCGATGACATCTTTGGTCCAGAGGGCGGTGCAGGGGTGGCACTGCCTGCAGGCTGGAAACGCTGAGTCGTAACCGGGGGCACACTCGTCACAGAAAATACCCGTGACTCCGATCCGACAGAGGCATTCGCCTGTTTCTGGGTCACATGCTGGACGCTCAGTTCCCTCCATGTTACAGTCACAAGCTGAGAACAAGATGTGAATTAATTTACAACAACCTTAAATGATGTGCCATAAAAGGGTTAAAAATTTGTGTTTGTGTCTTCACTCACAGATACACTGCAGGTCTGGATTCCCAAAGTGGTTCTCTCCACATTCATCACATTGTCTTCCTCCAAATTCAGAACGACACGGACACTGTCCTGTCACCTGAACACATCACCGCTCCAATCAATAACTGTTTAATCATCAACAGTTCATCTACTTATTTGTGTCTCTGTCACGTCTATCATTTGTCTCTTATTCTGAAACACTGATCTGGAAATGCACTTTATACTAATAAATAAACAAATGAACAAATAGACAAGCAAATGAAAAGCTTTACATCGTTGTGATTTTGCAGAATGTAGCAGCACTCTCTGACACTGCAGGTTGTTTTTCAGTCAGTTTTGTATTGGAGCTCACGTCTATGTGTCTATAATTTGCACTAATAAGGAGTTGCATCTCAATTTCGTTGTACAATGTATAATGACAATAAAGATCTATCGATCTATGTGCATGACAGAGTCAGTCTGTCTTTAAAACTGCTTTGGTGGTTTAATGAGAAGTTTTTGAATTCCCCTACAACAGGTCTTGCCCGATGACTTGATCTTGAACATTACTTTCAGGTGGGTGCTTTGTGTTTGTTTCCTGTGTGTAATTACAGTTGTGTTTTTTTAGATTTTAAAAGCTAGCCATACACCTAGTTGTCCTAGTAGCTGACTCTCTCCTCTGCTCTGCCTTCTGCTAGCAACCACTGGTCCCCCGCACTCCAGACATGAAAATCAATGGTAGCTGTAAAGAAACTACCCAGATCAATGCAGACTGTACACCTGAGTCTGAGCCTGCTAACTTCCTGTTTAGTCCTCTTTTAACTTGAATGTTGATAAAATGATTTCAATGTAATTTTCTTTCCAAATATTCCTGGACCGAACAGATCTCTGATGGAGAAACATATCATTTCACTGCAGTTTATCTGCCATTGCTTCTTTCACTTTGTAAACTCGTGTGAAAAAGTCTGTTCTTGCAGCCTTGGGAGATCGTAAACTCTCAACTCCAACCCACATCGTGCAAGAATAGGAGTTCAGTGCGCCGAATGGCCGTGACAGAGGCGCCGTTCGGCCTCTGTAGGCAGTGTAAAACATTTTTTTAAGGTAAAATGTTTCCATAGTTGCTTTAAAGTTAAACCTTCCAACATTTTTCACTTGAATCTGAACACATAACAAATAACTGCAGAACTCTGTAGGTGGAGGTCGTGCCTTGTTGCAGATGTTGGAGAAAGAGTTAACAGGATCACAGCTGCACGGCTGACACCCCGACACTCCGCCCAGGTTCCAGTATCCATCCTCACACTCGTCACACAGGACGCCCTCCACCCCAGTCCTGCAGGGACACTGTCCTGTCCTCGAGTCACAGAAACAGGGACTCCCCAGAGGACACTGAGTCACTTCAGTCCCCCGCCGGTCACAGGAGCATTCTGGGAAACACACAATACATTATATACATATTATTTCAGTTTTCTGTTAACTGTTCGGGTTGAAAGAAAAAAACTCCATGTTAACATCGAGACAGGTAAAAGTTGCATCGTAATCCTGGGAGCAAAACTGCTCCTGCTAGAGTCGACCGAGGCCAAGGGTCATGTGGGCTGCTGAGGTTTAAAATTTATGATAGAAGTCTCTCAGACAATGCATGCTGGGAAGTCACCCCTCCCTTACAGAAAGTTAACATACTAAGCAATCTGTGCTTCACAAGATCATTGAACTGCACATTTCATTTGATTTTTACTGGGAGAGGTTCAAAACATAAAATAATAATTAATGACTGTTCAAAAGAAATACTGAATCTGAGTTCAAGGTGTGGATGGTACCAAACACCTGTTCTGGTTTCACACTGCACACTGATCCAATACTAAGAGGTGGAGTTAAAACACTGCAGAGGAGAGCAATGCGAGCTGAGCGGAGAACTGAAGGTCATCAGTGTGTGTCAGCAGCTCATTACAACTTCAGATTTGCCTGTTGGTTTCCAGCTGCTGGAAAACTGAAAGCGGTTTTCCCGGTAACAACCGCGCCTACTGTCCTCCAAACAGCAGACCTGGTGTTAAGGAGCAGTTACCACGGTTATGCAGGACTTTGGCGTACTGTACCTTTGGTGGAAACACATCTTCAGTCTGGCAGTAGAAAAGCAGCCGGACCGCCACCTGTCTTTACCTTTGCAGTCCTGGTCCAGGGCATTGCCGTAGTAACCAGGTTTGCAGTCTTGGCATCGTGGTCCAAACGTGTTATGGAGGCAGTGCAGACATTCTCCCGTCAGGCCGTCGCAGGCGTTGCGGTCTCCCAGCTCAATGTTGTTGTTGCAGGGACACTCCTCACAGCTGGCACCTGGCAATGCCAGGTTGCCATAGAAACCAGGGCTGCATCTGTCACACCGTAGACCTGAAAGAGTCACGAGGGGACATTTTAACGTCCGTTACTCACTGACCAACTCACCTGAGCACTGACTCACCTGAGCACTGACTCACTGAACACTGACTCACAGTTACACCTGTTGACCGATCAGAGGTCAAATGAAATGAGAGTCTCAAACAGCTCTTCAGTCACCTTCCAATATCAGAACCCCGAGCCAGGAACTCACCTGAGTGCATACAGACAGGTGAAAGGGTGAGATAAAGGTAAACTCTTACCTGTATACCCTTCCCTGCAGTTACAGGCCATACTGAGCGATTGGGGGTCGTGTTGGCAGGAAGCGGCAAAGAATCGTCCACTGTTCTGAACGTCTGGACACAGGCAGGGCTGACAGGGCTGTCTGGAGACAGGGTTACCATAGTAACCATCCATACACCTGCAATAGCAACAGAGGTGTGTAATTAGAACCAGAACATGAACAGGATTCTGCCACAAACACTTAACATATATCACAGTTTCGTCTGATGTGTGTGTGTGTGTGTGTGTGTGTATAAATATATTATAATACCTGTCACATTTGGGTCCAGTGGCGTGCTCCCTGCAGTTCAGACACTCTCCGGTCTCTTCGTCACACTCCTCCGACAGTCCGTTACATTCACAGGCTCGACAGAATGGGAAACCCCAGAATCCCGTCTGACAGCGATCACAGCGTCGACCGGTTACATCTGAACGACACGCACACTGACCTCTGATCTGATCGCATAGCTCCGACACTGAACCACGAGGGTCACACTCACATGCTGCAAACACAACAGCAGAGAACAAATCAGCATGACAGCTTTAAAAAGAAGAATTCAAGTTTTTGTAGATTCGGGTTTTGAGAGTTTCTCACGTTTGCAGCCGCCCGGTCCGAATCCAAATGTCAGCGGTGCACAGGTATCACAACAACGGCCAATCACATTGGGTTTACATTCACAGAGCCCTCCCAGTTTACTGCAGAAAGGTCCGAGTGAGCCGGCGACGTTACACCTGCAAGCTGACAAAGATGAGATGGAAACAGGGGGGAAGATACACAGAAGGATCAAAATAAAATGATAAACAAAAGATAAATGTTTAAAGTTACACAGAAATCACTAAAAAGGATAATGCAGTGTTTTGTGTCCAGTTCAGATGGAAACTTTTCTCAATGTGAGGAACTGAGAGAAGGTCAGGTGTTGATGTGTTGAACAATTGTATTTTTAAAAAAGTATTTTATGTCTGGCTCAGAGTTGTACTTGTTTGGCTGTGAAAACCAAAGATGTCTTTCTCCAAACTGAAAAGAAAAGTGGATGATGAACACAAACAGTTTCAAGACAGGTGGAGATCACAAAATGTTTTCATGGAGTTCAGTGGAAATGCTTTCTTCCTGATATACACGTAAAGATGATCTTGTTCAACAATATTTCACTATCGGCAAACACAGCGACAGAACGGATTAATGAGTTATCAGGTGACATTTATGAACAATTAGAGAATTGCGATTACGCAGGTTGGTTTGCCGTAAAACAGACTGGTAGGCATTACCAGTGATGGAGCCCCGTCTGTGACAGGCAAAACAACAAACCGGTCGTACTGATACAAAGAAAGTTAGAGGAGGAAAAAGCAGAGCTGACAGTTTTTGTGTACTGCTTTATGCATCAACAGGCAAGAGAAGGAGTTTAGGGCACCGTCGGTTCCGGGTCTTTTTAGAAGAAAATCGAGTCAGGTTACAGTGTTTTATTTACTGAGGTGCATTGGCTCAGCTGGGGAAGATATTTTGACTTAAGAGCAGAGGTGATAAAATTAATGTAATATGGCAGAGTGGATGTTCTCGAACTTGATGATCCAAAATAGATCCAAGATAGATCTTGTGTTCCTAGTGGACATGACACAGGAGCTGAACATCCTGAACCTGAAGCTGCAGGGCCCTGGTCAGCTCATCATGGCGGCTTTGTTGGATTTTCATCTTGAAGTACTTACGAGCTGCTCCGTTGTGGATTCGTGCCGACATGCTCTTCACGAGTCCCTCACAAACTTCTGGTAGTGACTCCTGGGGACTGAGCTCTGCAGCCAATCCAATGCAACGAAAGCTGCGGAAAGCGTCAAGGTCCCTCTGGGAGCAGAAATCTTGGACAGACTCGATACTGGGAATCAGGGCCATCTAAAAAATACAAAAGTAAATTAAAGCTGCAAGCAGTGATGAACGGGCCCCAGCTACACGCACGTTGGGCTGTAGTGGCATTGGAGGGCGCTGTTACCTGGTGTGATATGCATACTGAATTTCATTCATGTACAGTATTTCACAAACGTGAGTACGCCCCTCACATTTCTGTAAATATTTTATCATATCTTTTCATGGGACACTTAAGAAATGACACTTTGTTACAATGTAAAGTAGTGAGTGTACAGTTTGTATAACAGTGTAAATTTACTGTCCCCTCAAAATAACTCAGACAGCCATTAATGTCTGAACCACTGGCAACAAAAGTGAGTACACCCCTAAGTGGAAATGTCCAAATTGGGCTCAATTAGCCATTTTCCCTCCCCGGTGTCATGTGACTTGTGAGTGTTACAAGGTCTCAGGTGTGAATGGGGAGCAGGTGTGTTAAGTGTGGTGTTATCGCTCTCACACGCTCTCACACTCTCATACTGGTCACTGGAAGTTCAACATGGCACCTCGTGGCAAAGAACTCTCTGAGGATCTGCAAAAAAGAATTGTTGCTCTACATAAAGATGGCCGAGGCTATAAGAAGACTGCCAACACCCTGAAACTGAGCTGCAGCACGGTGCCCAAGACCATACAGAGGTTTAACAGGACAGGTTCCACTCAGAACAGGCCTCGCCATGGTCGACCAAAGAAGCTGAGTGCACGTGCTCAGCTTCATATCCAGAGGTTGTCTTTGGAAAATAGAAGCATGAGTGCTGGCAGCATTGCTGCAGAGGTTGAAGGGGTGGAGGGTCAGCCTGTCAGTGCTCAGACCATACCACACTGCATCAGAACGGTCTGCATGGCTGTCGTCCCAGAAGGAAGCTTCTTCTAAAGATGATGCACAAGAAAGCCCGCAAAGAGTTTGTTGAAGACAAGCAGACTAATGACACGAATCATTGGAACCATGTCCTGTGGTCTGATGAGACCAAGATACACTTATTTGGTTCAGATGGTGTCGAGCGTGTGTGGCAGCAACCAGGTGAGGAGTACAAAGACACAAAGTGTGTCTTGCCTACAGTCAAGCATGGTGGTGGGAGTGTCGTTGTCTGGGGCTGCATGAGTGCTGGGGAGCTACAGTTCATTGAGGGAACCATGAATGGCAACATGTACTGTGACATACTGAAGCAGAGCATGATCCCCTCCCTTCAGAAACTGGGCTGCAGGGCAGTATTCCAACATGATAACGACCCCAAACACACCTCCAAGATGACCGCTGCCTTGCTAAAGAAGCTGAGGGTAAAGGTGATGGACTGGCCGAGCATGTCTCCAGACCTAAACGCTATTGAGCATCTGTGGGGCATCCTGGAGGAGCGCAAGGTCTCTAACATCCACCAGCTCTGTGATGTCGTCATGGAGGAGTGGAAGAGGATTCCAGTAGCAACCTGTGAAGCTCTGGTGAACTCCATGCCCGAGAGGGTTCAGGCAGTGCTGGAAAATAATGGTGGCCACACAAAATATTGACACTTTGGGCCCAATTTGGACATTTTCACTTAGGGGTGTACTCACTTTTGTTGGCAGCAGTTCAGACATTAAAAGGCTGTGTGTTGAGTTATTTTCAGGGGACAGGAAATGTAGACTGTTATACAAGCTGTACACTCACTATTTTACATTGTATCAAAGTGTGAATTCTGTGGTGTTAAATCTGTAGGAGTTTGTTAAAGTAGGAGGCAGGGAAAAGGTCAAAATGGTGGCAAAAATCAAAATGGCCAACTTCCTGTTGGACTGAGGGTATGTGTATGGTAAATTTTTTGTGCCGCTGGTCATGATACATATGCATACCAAAGTTTTTCTTCATGTATGTGAAGTTTGAAATATTCTAGGGGGCGCTATAGAGTCCCCAGGCCACACCCACACCAATCTATCCAACTATCTAATTGTTCGACAGATGTGGTGCATATTGCAAATTTGGTGAGTTTTGGGATATGTTCAGGCTTTCAAAACTGTGCTTACTTTTGAGAATAAAACGAAAAATAAGAATAAGAATAATCCTTACAGATTCAATAGGGCCTTCGCACTGTTAGTGCTCGGGCCCTAATAACTAAGCAGATCATTTCAGAATGTAATGAGACGGTTGAATGTCTTGTTATCTCTTCTTGTTTATGACATGATAAATGGTCTCAGAGTCACTACCGTAACAGTAACTGCAGCTCCACATTCACTGCTTCAACACTGACACACCTACTGAGCTATGATTGGACCCTTGCTGTTTGGGGGAGACGTGTAGTAAACTGTCAGTCACTCTGAATGAGTTTGAGTTGAACTGATGAAGACGTCCTCACCGAGTCAATCAGGATGTGAGAACTGGACGAATCGTCAGATCCGGGTTGTTTGTTAAAGACAATGTCCACAAAGTACCGAGTGCCTGCGTTCAGACACACAGGAGAGTCCAGAACAGCTCCTCTAGAAACAAACAACAACAACAACAACAACAACAGGCAATGACATAACTGGTTTAAGGTGTGGCCGTCTCTGATCACATATATGACATGTAATCAATAATCATTCGTACAAGGTGACATAAATCCGTCTGTGCTTACCTGATAGTGACCTCTAGTGATCAAATTAAATCATGGATTTAATGAGTATGAGTGAATGAATGAGTAGTTTTTGTGTCTATAGGCTGATTTATGGTTGTACATGTGCACTGGTGCATCGGCACTGCTGATACAGCAGCACCCCAGAATACATATCAATGTCTTTGGCTCACAGCTTTGTCTCTGGACCAGACGGAGTGAACAGGCCAAGTGTTTGCAAGGAGGGCTGCCTGAGTTGGTTTCAGCAAGTCCATGTTTGCTATCTGGCAGCCCCCCCTTCAGACATCTGGATGGACCGCTCTCTCTGGCCCAGAGAAACTGAGGAGCTGGAAAATGCTAAGCTACCAAGCAAACCAAAGACAGTTATTACTGTCACTGTGTCTGCGTCACTGTGACATGATGTTACATCTGTAAGCATGAATCAATTAGTCTAAACAAACTTTAATATTTAAAGCATATTATAACATTTTTGTAACTGGAATAAATATTCAATCAGTGGTTCAAACATGTCCCAGTTTTCAGGGTCAGTGACGTGAATTAATTATTCTTTTTGAACAACCCTTAAAGAGTTAACTGGATTCATCAGCAGTAGTCAACAGTGAGTGAGTCTTGTTCGGCAGCTAACACAGTTAGCACAGAGCACAGAGCCACAGCGCTGTAGGTCAGTAGGTCAGTAGGTCCTCCAAATTATGTGTTTCCCTGAGGACGACGAGGTAATGTTCGGACTGAAAACAGGCGGTTGTTGCACAGAACACAGATGAAATCTCTTCTGGTTTGTCCAGTTTGATGAACTAATTGCTGAGTTTGAAAGTTTATCACCAAAACACTCAGAGGTTTGAAACACAGCCTGGGTCAAACCAGGAAGTCACAGAGCCACAAACATCATCTGGATTCATCCTCTCTGTTGTTCTCTGATGGCATCTCACCTTGAGTTTCCAGTAAGGATCAGAGTTTTACTTCCTGTTGGGTCACTGCTGCAGCCGCCATCACCCAGCGACACTGTGGTGATGCTGACTGAAGCCAGCCAATCAGACGGAGTCTGCAGAGGAAGATCAGATGATGTTAGAAAACAGGAAGAGCCAGAAAGAAAAGTCATTGTTCAGGTAAAGTTAAATTCACTTCAGTATTTTAAAAACAAAAAAGTTTATTAACACATATAATGTTATAAATAAAAGCTTAATGTATTATTATGATTATAATTGAGAGACACAAGGTAAAGTTGTTAAGACAAACTAAGCTGAAGGTTGTTACGTTATAAAGATAGTATATATTATATAATATATATTTGTTGATGAGCAGATGAACATCAGGTTGTAGCTTACTCTGGTGCAGTGATGGAATGTAACTATACATTTACTAAAGTAATTTCGAGGTACTTTATTTGAGCATTTACGTTTTCTACTTTCTACCTTCTACTTCCAATCCACTACAGTTATTTGATACATTTAGTTACTAGTTTCTTTACAGATTACATGTTGTAATCACATTTTAAAATTCTTTTTTGATCAGCAGTCAGATTTTACAATGACTGATTTTGATAATCAAAATCAAAATGTTGAAAACAGAATCAGATAATCAGCCAGATCAATAATCAGTCGACTCGCAGTATTTACAAACGTGTAAATATATATATATCATTTACTTTTAATTGTACTTTTGATAATTAAGTGCCCCTAACCCTAATATCAGACACTTTTGAGACTTTTACTCATATGGGCGACTTTCACTTTTACCAAAGTAATATTCTTACACCATATCTTTACTTTTACTCGACTATGACTTTGAGTACTTTGACATCACTGTTGTGGTGCAGCTCTGCAAAGTCCCCCAACAAACTACTCATTAAAAAATATAAGAAAAATAAATATTCTGTCAGAAATGAAAAATAACATCTGAAAAAGTTGTTGAAACTTTATCAGTCCGTGTTAGCTTATCAGTTAGCCTTCACAACATGAAGAACCCTAACCCGGAACCGGGACTAGGACCAGGACAAAGACTAGATCAGGTCACTGACAGTTTTCCTTACCTCGGGCTCATAACGAATCACCAGCTGGTAATCCATCGATGATGGGAGGTTATCCACAGTGAACCTAAGCCCCACCCCCTCCAACACTCTGACCAATCCCAGGCCGGTCCAGGTGACTGGCTTATCAGCTGTTTTCTGACGGGGAACAATCTGCAGGGCGTGACCCGGTTCCAGAGGGATGCGACTCTGCTGCAGGATGGAAACAAAGAACAGTGATATTCTGATCTGATTGGCTGATAGGTCAGACAGAGATGCCTCATTGGTCAGAACAAAAGTGTAACAGGAGACAGTCAGATATCCCACCTGTCCCTGTCTCCTGTGGCGGGCGCGTCGAGTGCGGCGAACCAAAACAACTCGTCCATTAATGAACTTAAAGTCGTAACCCTGCTCTCTGAAGTACTGCTCGCACTTTGGTAACACCACCGGATTCAACTTCAGATAAGGTACACACAAATACAACAGTAAAATACACACAAATACTACAGTAAAATACACATGAATACTGTGAGTACACACAGATGGTATTTCTAATCCCTCTGGGTGCCATATTTACACACCAAAGAAGAAGAAGATGGAGGAGTCGAAGGAGGAGGAGGAGAAGAAGAAGCTCCTCCATGCAGCGGAGCGGCGAGTTCCGCCTCATACAGGAAATAGTCCAGTGGAGGCAGGAAGTGGCCGGGGGCAGGGTCAGAGCAGCGCCGACCCACCATGTTGGGTAAACAGTGACACTGTCCGTCTTCTGGAGAACACCTTAAGAGACAGGAAGTCAACACTTCAGCTACTCGCAGTCTCGTCTAATTAAGCAACTGATCAGAAATTAGATTGTGTCGACTCAGTGAGTGAGAATGTTAACACTGCATTCAACCCGGGTCTGTTGACTCTGAGGAGAGGTCCTCTCAGGAGACTCTGGTTTTAAATCACTCGGCCCGGCTTTGAACCGAACGTAAGACCCTGGTGAAAATGTGAAATTCTGCCGTGCAAGTGAGGGTGCATTATCATCATCCGATGGTGGCGTGTAAAGAAGGAAGGAATTTGTGATGCACCCATCATTGAAGGACATTTTATTACAAGACAGAGTGTCGGAGGCGGAGCCCATTCATTCCTATTAAAGCTGCTCAGTGGTCCTAAGTGCTGTATCATAGTCAACTAGACCTGTTTCAGTTTGTTAAAGATTCAAAGTTTCAAAGATTCAAAGTTTCATCTCCAATCCAAGATACTTCTTCAGTTCTAACTAACTCAAGGAGCTGCAGGCTTTTAAAGTTTTTAAGTGAAGTCTTAAAGCCATGAAAGTTCCACTTCCCGGCTGTGAAGATATTTGGATCTCCAACTGAGCCGGCTAACTTCAGGTTCAGTGCCCAGTTACCTTGAATGGGGATAAATTAATTTAATCGTAGGTTCTTTTAGACTTTCCAACTGTTATTGGACTGAACGGCTAAAATTTTGATAGTGAAATTTTGCGGGGGTTTTGATACTCAAAATAATTTATCCACAGTTTTACAGCTTTTTTCACACTGAGTATATAGTTCTTTTCTCTTCTGTTACAACTGTTTCTGGTAAATTTGTGAAACGTGACGTACGTGGTATATGTGACGTACAACGTAATGCCTCAGATCACAATCACAGACCACAAACGTGTGAACTTGGTTCAGTTGCCATGGTAACTGAAGCTGTTGAGACTAACACCATACATATCTGTCCAATCACATGAGCAGGAGCCCACAGTGTGTATTCAGTCATGTATAAATATTCCTATATATATAATATATATAAATTCTTGTAAAATTTAAATAAAAAACCTGAAACACGTGTGACGTCCGTTCATCCTGAGGAAGGATTTCTGTCAAGTGTTATTCTGTGGAGTTTGTCTTTATTTGATCGAGGGCATCTTGTTGTAAAGACGATGTGGTCAGTAGAAATAAAACTCATCTGACCTTCATCATCAGCTGCTCTTCAATATGTCACTGATGAACACCTGACTGTAAATACTTACTGTAAAGCAGAAACATACCTGTTGCTGTGAGCTCCGCCAACATCACAGTCGCAGGGTGAACATCTGAACGCAGAGTTTCCCAAACCCCAGAAGCCCTCCTGCCAGAAAACAGATGGAAACATCACTGCTATTTCTCATTTCTCTGATTGAATATGTGTTTGTATTTCTGCTTGTAACTCTTGGTTTTCATTTATTTCTCTGACATGATGACAAATGTCTACCTTGGAGCGTGGGAGATCTGTGACATGAATTCTGGTCTCACTTCCTTTGTTAAAAGAATGTGATGTCTGTCATGATGTCTGTCATAATGAGGGGAACATTGGGCAGTAAACACTTTTTCTAACTGGATTAAACTGGTTGTCAACAGCTTTTCATCAGTTTTCACTTCCATCATTCCAACCGTTTGTCTTCTCTTCAAACAGCTGCTGTAACCAAAATAAAAGTCCTGTCAAGATCATGATGGATGGATGGTAACGAAATTGGAATCATAACAGGTTCAGGATCGTAACAGGGTCAGGATCATTACAGGTTCAGGATCGTAGCAGGTTCAGGATAGTTACAGGGTCAGGATCGTAACAGGTTCAGGATCGTAACAGGTTCAGGATCGTTACAGGTTCAGGATCGTAACAGGGTCAGGATTGTTACAGGTTCAGGATTGTAACAGGTTCAGGATAGTAACAGGTTCAGGATCGTAACAGGGTCAGGATTGTTACAGGGTCAGGATCGTAACAGGGTCAGGATCGTAACAGGTTCAGGATCGTAACAGGTTCAGGATCGTTACAGGTTCAGGATCGTAACAGGTTCAGGATCGTTACAGGGTCAGGATCATAACAGGTTCAGGATCATTACAGGTTCAGGATCGTTACAGGTTCAGGATCGTAACAGGGTCAGGATTGTAACAGGTTCAGGATCGTAACAGGGTCAGGATTGTTACAGG